>JACJUM010005599.1:2466849-2570000 GCA_020976665.1 Heortia vitessoides
AACGTTTTATTTTTATTTATGAAAATGTATTATTGTATAGCAGCTGTCCGCGCGGGCGCATCGCTCACTCGAGTACGAGAGAGACAGATGTCGAACGCAGCCGAACGCGGAGTCGCTTATGCCTCTTTGTCGCTCGTCCCGCGCTCTCGATTGCTCTTCTAGCCTTAAACGGAACGCCTCAGAGCGGAGTAACGCCGCATGTGTTATGTTTGACTCCATCGAAATATAAGACGTTGTCACGTCAAAAAAAAATATGGTGCTCACTTCTCAAGCTGCTGGAAGGCGTCCTCTGTAAATGGTGGCACGTATCTGAATGCCACGTAGTGCTTGTGTGGAGCCGATTCCGGCAGCATCTGGTCCAACGCCTGGGTCAAAAGACTACCTGCAACACCCCAGGAAACACCAGCTCATCATCATGGTCATAGCTGCATGGAGTCATCCATGTCACACGTAAAAAAATAGGGGTGGTGTGACAAAGGGTGGGAGGGGTCCTAAGTTACGTGACACTGCCGGTATCTAACATCACCGCAGACTTATTTGTAGACCTCTTTAAGGTGTACAATGCTGTAGTACATTATTTTGATCTATCTCGTCGGGTTCAGGCAGCGTTTGCTATGTAAACGCAAACAATTTATTTACGACATCACATTAGAAACTTAGTCTCTCTTCTATATTATGCATATAACTTCTTGGGTCGCTCCATATTTTAAAAAAACATCGCCTCCTTCATTGCGTTTACTAGATGTATTTACTATAATTACTAGAATTATAACTAAAAAAAATTAACTTCAAATATATATTTTCTATATTTTACCTTGCGTATTAGTCCATTTCAGGATGGGTGAACCGCCACCGATCTCCGCGTACTTCTTTTGCACCTCCTCAGTCCTGCGGGACGCGATCCAGGGTCCTAGTCGACTCTGCACGGGCAGCTGTATCATGTCACGGTCCGTCATGATCCTGTGGAGGTAATCGCCGACCTGCGAACAATCAGGACAGAATTAATAAGGTCACACGCGACATAGACCTCCGCAAGATCCCAGGATCTTTGCTAATAATTGCCGCGCTGGGCAGCAGTGATGGCAATCGGATATGGTATCCCCGCACAGGACTAACGTTGGGACCCAACAGGACCACAAAGGAACTAGCTGTGCCCGCGACTTTGTGGAATAGTTTTTTTGGGTTACTATACCTCTTTACCTTCACTTATATAAACTTTGAATGTCATGTCTATTTATATCGAATGAATGACCTGAAAAATAAGTTTCAAGTTAGCTCTAAAAATAGCGATATTTCCATACAAATTTTCATCCCCCTATTCGACCCCATCAAAATCGGTTGAGAGGTTATAGGTCATAGGGCATAGCTAGTTATTTTAAATAATCAATGGAACGTTCACTACGCCGGTGGAAGCGCACAAGCTCCTCTAGTGACAAAGAAGAACTCAAAGAAGACAGGGTCTTATTCAGGCGCAGCACCCATCAAATAACCCTCTATTACCTGGTCTGTAGTCTGTGGGCCTCCCATGTTTAACATTACAATAGCGGTTTTAGGCTTGATGCTGGTGGCTTCTGCTGCTGTACCGTATGTAGCCATTAACCGCCGTGACAACGTAGAATTTAAGCGTTCTGCAAAATTAAATTATATTTTTAAATATTACTAGTGCTTCGCACAATTGTGATAAGGATATGACATGATTATTGTGGGTTATCCCTAAGAGATAGACGTATAACACTAGAAACTTTTGTGTAAACCTTTTCATAGTGTACAATACTGTAGTACAGTATTTCGATCTATCTTGTTGGGTTCAGCCAGTGTTTGCAATGTATCGCAGAACAAATTATGATTTTTAAGAGATCAAAATTATTAGTGTTTCTCTACTATATTATGCATGTATTAAACATATCAACTTTCATCACTTTATCTATTTAAAAAAAATGCATTTATTTATGCTATCTAGTAATATTTACTTGAAGTTTTCAAAACATGTACAATATTGTTGACCTGATGGTGCAGATGGTAGTCCTATCTTGTATAATAAAGGTTGTGATTCTATCTCACCCAGGACTAATATTCAATTGTGTTTGTTCTATGTGTGCAATACATATGCATATTTTAAATATGTATTAAAGTATAATAATTGTGATTCCTCTGGTGTTTGATGTCTGAACCTTTAATGGTAGTTTGCTTTGGTACTTCACTCTCGCCAATTCCTACCGCCAAACAGCAGTATTCTAATATGAAGGGTGTGATAGGAAATAAAATTAATGGGTTATGTGGTTGAGGCTGCGTAGAGGGGTCACATAGAGTAAAATCAGTGTATGACATGTGCAAATTTATTTTTATTTAAGTGTAGACTGAAGATTACTATGCCTGCTACTAACGGTTTTTCAACATAAATATTGAAGTTATTGGAAATTATTTCAATAAGTTAATTAATATTAAAATAAATAAATGAATTATAGAGAAATTGAAAATGTTGTTAGTCAAGGTATCTGTCATCATAAAGAAACTTAAAAATATGATGTACATGTTTATTGCCTTAAGTTTATTTTTATATGTAGTGAAAAACACAGATTTTTTAAATGAAAACTTATCATTATTTTTTATAGTTTTATATTTTATTTTAACATACGAAGCTTTGGCACTCTAACCGTTTTAACAAATGCGGCCCTAGCAATCAGAAAAACCTCAGAAATCATATCATTTCCGCTGGAAGTACCGGAAATATGCCGACCTTGCAAAATTAGAGAAACTTGGAACTCATACATTTTATTCAATGAATTTGTTTTGTATATAGATTAAAATTAGTTTTAAAACTAAAATAACAACAAATAAATTATTACTTACTAATTATTGAGATCATATTTGTACGTATTCACTATCTTTAACAAGAAAATACTACTTAAATAGCAATAATTTATTTAAATATTTAAATTTATTAGATCAGAACTGTTTTAAGATATAAGTAACATTAAAAATACTGTAATTTTTACATATGAATGATAAGTTTGGAAAAATTGCAAAGAATGAAGAGGTTATTTCTCACTAGATGGAAAAATAAACATTTGACATATTCATGAAAGTACTGGCAGTGGTTGACTCAGTATTCATCCAGCTGATAAATAACAATTAAACCCCAAGTTAAAATAGAGATATTTTTAATTTGCTTGTACGTTAGCAAAATAATCTGATAAATAGAAATATCTTATAAAATAACTAGCAGTACTACATTTTCAAACAAAAAATAATTTTAACTTAAATACTAAACACAAAGAAAAAACCATAGACAAACTTAAGTGATCTGTGCAATATATATATTTAGTTGCCTATGGTATATATATTTACATCAAAGTCATCAACGTCAAAGTATTATTTTTGTGATCGCGAATTTAATTGATAGATATAATTATTTTGTTTTAAAGTATTTTATTTATACACCATAATAAGATGTCTTGTCGTAACGCGTCTCACGCTGGCAGCTGGTACACTGAGAACGGTAAGTGGAAGATTATTATCTATATCAAAGTTACAAAGTGGTTTAATTTACTTATCATTACATCTTGTTGACTTCTAATAAATAATTTACTAACAAAAATGTTCCTAACCTCTAATAAATAATTTACTAAATAAAGGAACAAATAATTTATTTAATTATAAGGTAGAATTGTAAAAGCAGGTACGTAAGTCAAAGGTTGATGACCTCTCGTTTTTCGTTAACGTCTTGGTGTATCATTGAAAGCTATGTTTAGTCATTTCACTGCACCTACCAACAAAGACTTGGAGTAAAGTTCGCCCACGATCGCTATTATTTGATCTGAAGAATATTAAGACTTGATAAATTTGGTCTATTTACATAATATATGTAAACATATTCAATAAAGAAAGTAATTTTCCTTGATTCTTACTAAAAATTATTACAAAGATCATATCGTTCCATTTGGTTACGATGTTTTAATTATATTTAATGATTATAAAACATTCTACAATTTACAATGAACTTGACTTATGGGGCTGCCAGATGCCTATTTATATCTCCCAAAATATATTGAAATTAAAAGAAAAACAGTGGAAAATAAATGTGTGTTTTAATTACTTAACCTATTGAGGTTAACTATATTGTTGTTTTAATCTTTCTTAATACTGTTTTATTATATTCAAAAAAAATTATCCAATACAATATAGTGAAATAATTTAAGCGGCTATACCATTAGTTTATATAATACAAATAAATAAACTTAAATTTGTGATTTTGGGTATACAGAATTTCTCAATGTCTCTTCCCATTATTTCCTAGATTTTATGTACTTAGTATTGCATAAAATATTTGACATGGTAGCATTTAAAATAAAATACGTACGTTCAGAAATAATGAACCTAGTATTAGAATTCTTTTAGTACAACCCCTCATTTAAAGCGTCTATCTTTATGCTACTTTTTGTTTAATCAAAATATATTTTTCATTAAATTAATTTCGTCAATGTTTTGTGTGACTTATGCCATATATCAGGATACAATGTTTACAACCATTTTCGAACGAACCGGATATGTAAGTTGCCATGACAATGACATTTGTTTTTGTCTCCTTGTCAGCGTAAATTTAACGGCTCGATATTTTTCTTGTTGGTTTTTCTTAAGTTTATGAAAAATGACTGATAAAACCAAAGCTGCAGGCGTTCCACCAAAAATTCTAAAGCCTAAACGTCCTTCAACTGTTAGCGGGCCAAGCATTTCGTCACGTAATAGAATCGTGCCAAGTATTTCTAAAGAAAAAGTCGCTCCTAAAGCTTCCAAATTAAAAAACACGACAGTAATCAGCGAAGCAGACTCAACGATATGCAAAAAAGAAGGCTCGATACCGGATTTCGACGCAGAATACCGCCAAATTGCGTATGGGAAATTTCTAAGGGCGATGTTAGAAGAGTGTTTGGTCGACGAGAAAATTGAGCGGGAGGAGACTCAAATGGACTTACAAATGGCACAGTTAGCGGATAGGTTCCAGAACACCGTGGAACATCTGGATAAAACGAACAGAAGGATCAAAGATATATCTTTTGTGGTTGAACAAAAAAGGTTGGTATACTATAAAAGGTTTTAATAGATATAGAAAATATTGCATTATTTACACACACATCGCCTATTGCTTAGTTGGTAAAAGTCGATTTGCTTGTGTGTTTGTCCTCTATTACAACAGTGCTATGTGGTTGCACTCTAGTAATTCCCCGTCCCGAGAAAATATGTGGATACAAATACTTGCTGATCATGTAATATTATATTCATGAAAAAGTTTTTGAATAGTGTTCAGAAAATTCAGTTTATTTGTTTTTAATGTATTAAAATACAAATACTGTTTCAAACTTTTATTCTAATTAATTGTTTTTTTTTTCGAAAATATAACATAGCCTACTGTTAATTAGTTAATTAGCAAAGAAGTAGCTTTCTGATGGTGAAAGATATTTAAGAATCGGTCTAGGTGTTTTTGAGCTAAATCATAACTAACTTTCTTTCTTTTATCTTCTTTATAGATAATTTCATTCTAAATTCCAGGTTACTCGACCTAAAAAATAAAGATACAGCGCAGTTCTTTGAAACAACTGAAAATTCAAATGCTCAAGATTTGCTGCAAGACCTTAACACTACTGCAGAAGCACACCTCGATCGTTTGGAGACCAAAAATGTTGATTTCGGATATGATAATGACAGTGGGCATAAGCAGTTACTGGATGCGGTCAATGAAGCTATTGAAGGACTAGAGCAAATTAAATTGCATTCAAATTTGGATGTTGGAAAGTTCAAAGAGTACGAAAAGTTACAACATAACGTTGAAGAGTTGGAGAAAGATCGTTTTGATCTTGAATCATTGAAATCTGAATTTGAAGCTAAGTTCCCGAAATTTAGTGAGCGTTTATTAAAAGAGGCATCGGAGAAGATTGCCAGGATGATGGAAGATGATGATGATGACTGATAGATTTATTTTGTTTATAATGTATTTATGTTTATAATAGAGGTTTAATAAACATTTTTATTAATAATATTCTGTTTTAGTGAGAATCAAGAGACCTAGTATTTTCGATAATGTCTAAACATTTGTCTAGCTACTCCTATCTACTTATTACTATTTTGCAGGTGGAGTGAGGGGACAATTCCGAAAGAGGGCTTTTCCCTCTGCAAAGGGCATGTTTTCTCTAGAGGAATATTAGGTTACTTGTTAGCTCCATGTCCTTTCTGATACAAAAAGTTTCTTCTAACCCCATTTCTTAATGATATGCATAAGCCATATATACAATTTTGAACTTCTCTAATTTTGGATTTACTATAATTTGGATGGAAATTTATCGCCAGAAAATAGATTGTCTTGAGTAAAGAAAAGGCTGGCTGGTAAAGAAGGTACCCTGTTGTCTGTCTAGCTACTAAGCCCTTTTATTACGAGAATGTGTAGTTTGTTAACCTGAAACCTGCATAGTGTGGTACCGGCACAGTAGAATGATAAGGGAGGGGTAGGCTTCTGTAAGAGGTTTGTTGTTGTTGTTTGAGGAAGTGTTGTAAGAGGAAATTTAGTTAACGGTATATCCACTTGAACATTCTGAGATTGCCACAACTCTTGCCCAGCGTGGAAATTATAGGCAAATTCCCCGTTTATTAGGGAGGCCCATGTCCAGCAGTGGACGTGTTGCCTTACTATCTTGATGATGATAACAACATAAAAAGGTACATCTGTTTGTTCTCAAGAGAATCAATAATTAGGGATACTTCCTGTAGACTTGGACTACGCCGTCTCGGATGAGTATACCGCCACCTGTTGGTTCTGGTACTTAAGTCTTACGGTACAGAGTGAGCTACTATTAGACTCTGCCGGTACCTCACGGCTATTTTTAGGTTTCAATAATAGATTTAACAGCAAACGTTGTTCTGCCATACAAATTGTAAAAAAATATTGAATTATTAAAATTATTTAAAATAGCGGTTGGTGATAGAAGGATGAACATTTAGGGTTGTATTCATTTTACATACAACCCTAAATGTTCATAACATAGCAAAAAATAATTAATAAAAGGTTACATAAAAAATGTAAGGGGTGGTCAGCCCTTATCCCTTAGTGGTATTAAAAATAGATAGTAGTCGAATCTCAGACTTCTAAAAATGTTTAAAAAATTTCATTAGAATCGGTCAAGCCGTTTCGTATTTTCCATACTCCACGTTTACGATCATTGTGACACGAGAATTTTATTTATTAGAATTTAGATTATGAATATTAGGCATGTATTACAGTAATTTGTAAATACATACATACTTTTGTGTATATATATACACAAAAGTATCATATACATCACGCCTGTGAGCCATCAGGGTAGACAGAGACTATGGATCGGCATTGGCATACAACTCTCGCTTCCCTTACTCGCATTAGTCCTTTCATACATTTTATTCTTGGCACTTCTGACCTGACCCTTCTTTAATCCCTCTTCTACCTGGATAAGATATGTCCGCCTCGGTCATTCTATACCAACTCTTCCATTTACTTACTTTCTATATATTCGTACAGTCATTGTACTTTCATCTATACTTTCTACATGTTCAAACCGTCTCAACATTCCTTTCTCTATTGTTGTCACATCATCCTTTACACCACATTGATCTCTTATCACACTATTCTTTAATCTATCTCTCAAACTCACACCATACATACTTCGAAGTGCTCTCATTTCAACAGAATTTATTCTACTGGCTAGCTTCTTCTGCCATACCCAACATTCACTACCATAAGTCAGTGTTGGAACCAACACACCTCTATGACCAGGCAGTCGTGCCCTTTCTGACACATTATGGCTGCACATAAAAGCATGTAAGGCCTTATTGACATTATTTTCAGCTTCCAGCACTCTTGGTCCAATATTTTCTCCATACTTGCCATGTCTCAGTAAAACACTTCTCAGTTAAACAAACTTTTCCACTTGTTTAATTTTCATGTCACCTGCAAGTGTACCTATTATGAGTGTAAAGTTGATTCAATACGAATCGGTAAGTTCATATATCTATAGTATATCTGTATTGCAGGCAACGAGCTGTCCCGCCAATTAGACATGTGGCTGTCCAAGGCTGACCTGACTCATGGACCAGCTCGCGCCATCATAGCCCCGTAAGTGGATCAGTTGCTGGTTAGCGTGACCTACCTGTCTATACATATCTTACAATTAGCAGAGGACACGGCCGATACTTGAACCTGTATCATTTCCATTCCGGGAGGCTGCAGTACCATTGTGCTACTGAAAACTTTGTAGACACGTTGCATTTTCAACGCTATCTCTCAATTATTGTGCGTGATTAATGAAGTTAGCTGATATCTCAGAATTAAAATAACACTAGGAGAAGTTCGATGCTTCTTTTAGAGATTTTATACGTAGAAACTGCTGAATGAATGTTTACTATTGATATTAATGTATAGCCGTGAGGTACCGGCAGAGTAGAATAGTACCTCGCTGTGCCAGTAAGAAGCGAATAAGGTACCGGAACCGACAGGTGGTATATCCATCCGAAACAGTGAAGTTTAAATGCACAGAGTGGGGATGGGCAGCTACATCCCCTCCGCGCAACTGCGCTCTGCGATTGCCAACACGCTAGCCCAGCGCGGCAATTATGGGCGAAATTCCTCCTTTCTTGGGGAGGTGTATGTCCAGCAGTGGACACTTCCAATGGCTGAAATGATGCTCAATAATGTTTACTACAAAAAAATAATTTGTCTTCGGCTTCTGGTGAGACACGAACCTGCATTTTCCCATGACGGACTGGACTACTGATGTGCAACCGAGACTTTAGCGGACTTGTCGAATTATTCCCAGTGTTATTTCTGTGCTGAGGAATAAACGCCATTACTTCAATGTAGTCGGTTGTTAATCTGGAAACACAAATGTCAAGTTTGAAGCTATCAATAAAGAAGACACAGTTACTTAATTACTAGGTATTAAACATAGAAAAAATGCTGAATTATAAATCCCAAAAAAAAAATCGACCTGTCTCTGGCTTCAGGCGAGATTCGAACCTGCTTCTTTCACAATCCAAAAATGTTTAATGTTTTAAAAATGTATTGAAACGATCATCGCAATAAAACACAATGTATCTCTTTAGTAGCACATATATAAATTGGATTGTTTATTGCAATTGCCAAGTTAATGTATTCAGGATATAAAAAGAAAAGAATTGTTCGATCGTGCTGCTTTTTTTATCTAGTTGGCAGAAGCTGCCGTGGCACCAGTCTAGGATGAGTGATTTCTGTATTTGCAGGAGTCAAGAATATAGATATTTCAGTAGAAACCCCAGGCCCTATGACATGTGGCGCCATCTACTCAAAGGAAAGTAACTTTACTTGTTCCAGGCACGCTGGATACTCGTATTGCGGCGCGTGCGCAGCCTTCGCCTACCGACAAGTCAGTCCTGTGGTTGTGTGAGTGTTTATTGTCAATGTATTGTAGCGAAATTCGCAGGCATTTTGACGGTCTCGTTGGCGCATTCTGTAGTGTTTCTTTCTTGTGCGCCAGAGGTCGTGGGTTCGATACGCATCTGGGACGAACATTCGTGCTTGTACTTTGCCTGGATGTTAAATATGTATTTAAGTAATACATCGTGGAGTACAGGCAGAGTAGAATAGTACCTCCGTCTATACCAGGTGTCGTAAAAAGTGGCTGAGGTACCGGAACCGACAGATGCCGGTGTTTTCCGATAGAGGTAGTGGGGATGGGTAGCAGCATACCCGTCTCAAAGATACGATCTGCGATTGCCACCACGTCTGCCAAGCGTGGCAATTATGGACAACCCCCCTTTCTTGGGGAGGCCTGTGTCCAGCAGTGGATTGTCAACGGCTGATGTGATGATGATGTTTAATAAGTTTGTTCATAGGAAACGCATCTTTATCCTCGGTCCGTCCCATCATGTGAGACTCGGGGGCTGCGCCCTCTCCTCGCTTGACAAGTATCAAACGCCGCTCTACGACCTCACCATAGACAAACAGAGTAAGTCTGCTATAGACAAAATTTGTTATACCCAATCTCAATCTGGGTCTTAAATATGTATTCAAGTGTTATGAAGCGACTTATCTCCGAGTCTGGTTGAAGTACGAGATTTTGCGTGAATATTTATTATTGTCTATTGAAATCTTCCTGAACGACGTATCTATAAACAAATACATTTCTAATAGCGAACTTTCTAGAATTATGGGCAATTAAATTACTTCTAGTTGAATTAGTTTCGATCTAGGCGTGCAACGTGTCCATCAGTGGACGTCCTACGACAGTTATAATGATGGATCATTCTTCTCCAGTCTACGCGGAGCTGGAGGCGACTAGGCAGTTCGAATGGATGGACATACAGACAGATGAAGACGAACACTCTATAGAGATGCATTTGCCCTATATCGCTAAAGTGATGGAAGAGTAAGTACTTTATATATTTACAGGTAAAACCAGGTTGCGAAACGGGTATGTCCAAAATTGGGTAACCTTTGACTTGGGAAAAAAGAATGACGAAATGAGAGAGAATATAAACTGCACTGCACTGCACTGCACTGCACTGCACTGAAAATATTAAGAGGATTTTTAACAACAAAATGATCAGAACAATTCTTTCCATGCGGTAGACCTCATTTGTTTGCATTTGTGCCTCACTCTCACCTATATCTGCCAAACTGCAGATATTATATCACATTACCTAGTAATTTCACTGCCTCTCTCACCCTTCAAACTGGAACGCTGCAGCAAACACTGCTGGCTCAAACAAATGACAGTGAGGTTTCACACGTCCGACATCGTAGACCATGTCACGTATTAGACGACCCGCCTGATTAAATTACCGCGAAAATCACAGCCATTCCCCCCCTCTCACTGGCACAACACAATCATTAACACTCCACATGCATTCTTACAATACACGGAATACACCACGTTCGCCGGCGAACGCGGAAGAGAAAGAAATGTTGAGATGATTTGGACATGTAGAAAGGATGCATGAAATTAGAATGACTGCACAAATATATAGAGCGGAAGTGAATAGGACAAACTAGGCGAACATATATTCCAGATAGAAGAGGTATTAAAGAAGGGCTAAGAATAAACGAGCGTGTATGAAAGGACTAATGCAAGTAAGAGAAGATAGAGAGGTGTGCCAAGATCGCAACAAGTGGAGATCATAGTCTCTGCTTACCGCGATGGGACACAGGCATGACGTATGTATGTGGTTTGACAGCTGTCATTCTGATCAATCTATATTTAAAGGATGTTCAATTTAGTTATAACATATACTACTACGAATATACGGTAGTGGGCCATAGACCATGTTCATCTGAAAATAATCTTACAGTACTTTTCTTTTATTTCAGGTACAAAACTGGTTTCACGATCATACCAATCCTGGTGGGATCTTTGACGCCTGATAAAGAAGCCAAGTGAGTACTCTTTGACATATATAGTTACCAGTTGTGTAAATTTCATAAGAATCGGTCAAGTCGTTTCGGAGGAATTTGTTCTGTGTCTGGGTGTTGTATTTAAGTATCATTTTCGTGATTACTCTGTTTAATCCGTAATACGAGTGATTTACGCGATGAGTCTATTTAAATTTATTATTTAAAATAAACTTACCACCCTTCGTCCCTCTTTATCCTAGTCCCCCAACCCCCCCTAACTTTCACCCTCTCTACCCCGCGAGAGAAGCTGAAATACTTCTACTCTGTTTATTGCTATTGTATATTATTTATGTTAAAAACATTTATCATTGCCACAGGTACGGTGCGATCCTCGCTCCATACCTTGCCGACCCCCAAAACCTGTTCGTGATATCATCAGACTTCTGCCATTGGGGATCCCGATTTAGGTACACCTGGAAGGACAACTCCAGGGGTCATATTTACCAGAGCATCGAATGGTTGGACAAACAGGTTTGTGGTCTTCAACTGTGTGTATTAATTATGTCGAAGGTTTAATATCGTCGATGATACTTTAATACCGCGTATGTAGCTCAAGTTAATAAGGTTCATTTTCCACCTTTTCTAATTGAATTTTCAACTTTATTTGCAACTGCTACTTACGCGGTATTGCACTATCGAGGATATATCATTTATCTATACAGACATCACGCCTGTGTCCCATCAAGGTAGACAGAGACTATGGATCTCCACTTGCTACGATCTTGCATACTTCTCTCGCTTCCCATATTCGCATTATTCCTTTCATACACGCTCGTTTATTCTTGGTACTTCTGACCTGGCCATTCTTTAATACCTCATCTACCTGGTTAAGGTATATTCGACTAGGTCGTCCTCAGGCATAATAATTGATTTTTTGTTTCATACATTTTATAACAAATTGATATATGTTACTATCCAAAATGAGAACAGAGGACGAAGAAATAGAACGACAGATGGCCGTATATCCATCCGAAACAGTGCAGCTCAATACACAGGACGGGTATGGGCGCAGTGTCCCCGTCGCAAAAGCTGCGCTCTGCGATTGCCAACACGCTGGCAAAAATCCTCCTTTATAAGGAAGTCTTTATAAGGCCTATGTCCAGCAGTGGGCTTCCAATGGCTGATGTGATAAAATTACAATATTACACAAATGGCCGATGACCCTGACAAACAGTGTTATAAGAGTCATTTAAACAAATAGGTCATTGAGTGTCCTACTTTAATACCAGTCTTCCAGCACCAGACTGGTCTCAGCTAAGTTTATAGCAGGTTCATAACGCGAGCCTGCAAGAAAAACTGATTGTTCTTCTAGGGCATGGACATCATAGAGAAGATGGAACCTCGCTCCTTCACCGATTATCTTAATAAGTATGGCAACACTATTTGCGGGCGACACCCTATCGGCGTTTTATTACAGGTAACACCTTCATTTCTTATTAATAAAAAAAAAATATCTAAAAATAAATATTACTAGAAAAAATCAACTAGTCTCAGGATAGAGGTGGAACTCAAACCTGCATCTTTCGTATGCTGGAGGAATGCAATACCAAAACTTTTTGCCTGTTTTGTGTGAGAAATAACCGCCATCTCTTCAATGTTGTAGGTACAAATACTCAAATTTGAAACCTTTACAAGTTTGAATTAATTGAAAAAGAAGAAACAGTTTATCAATTTACAGGTTTTATGTATAGAAAATACCGAATTATTTAAGATAATATTTACTAGCAAAAAACAATTATCATTTATAAACTTTTAATTTAAAATCTAGCCTTTTCTATCATCCTCATCATTATGGCAGATATAGGACGTCCACTGGTGGACATAGGCCTCCTCCTAGACGATGAATGATGATTGTGATGATAATGAATATGATGATAATGAATGTGATGATAATGAATGTGATGATAATGAATATAATGGTGATGAATATGATGATAATGATATATATTGCCCACAGGCGGTGTCCCGTCTCCAATCGCAAGCGAACAGTCCCCGAATGGCGATGAAATTCCTCAAATACGCGCAGTCTTCTCAATGTATGAACCCTCAAGACTCATCGGTCTCATACGCAAGCGCGTCTCTAGTCTTCGAATGAGTACCCCAACCCGATATGGTTCCTGCTAGATTTCAAACCACACTTTGCATACAGGTGACCCTGATGACCTTACGGGGTCAAAAGTCTTAGGTCTTCATTACACTAGTCTGCCGGTACCTTAGGCTGCTCTATCCGGTCTTGCTTAACTATTGCAACTGTCCCAATTTGCACTATAACGTCCCACTTATTTTTTTTTTACCAATGGCAACACCAAAAAACATTCAATACTTCTCAATGGATGTGAAATTCTAATTGTGGAGTTCAGTTCAAAATTGGTTGTGATATACTGATTGGTGTTGCTTTATGAACTGAAGGAGATTTATTTAAAAAAAAAAATATATGCAATATTGTGTGAAATCTAGCAGATTTTATAACATATTGTAGTGATTATATTTAGAAGCGAAACTAATTAAATAATCTAAGCATTTATATTCTTAGTTATAATATACTCGAACTGTGTCTTAATATGTCTGCTATAGAATTGTAAGAGCACAAGCATTAGATTTTGTAGTCATCATCATTATCATCATCATCATCATCATCATCGGCAGCATTATCATCATCATCATACCAGCTATTAAAAGTCCACTATTGGACATAGTATAGGCCTCCCCAAGAAAAGGAGATTTTTGCCTATTATTAAGGAAACGTTGGCAATCGCATAGCGTAGCTTTCACGACGTTGATGCGGCTGCCCACCCCCGACCTGTGCATTCGAGCTACATTGTTTCGTATATACCGTTTCCGGTACCTTAGTCACCTCTAACGACACCTGGTGCAGGGGGAGGTACTATTCTATTTTGTCGGTACCTCCCTGGTTGCATAGAATATATAATATCCAGGTTTATTGCTTTGGTTTTAACATATATATATATATATATATATATATACATATAATAATTCCGTGTCACGGTGTTTGTTCGGGAAAAACTTCTAAACTTTAATATTTTACCTCTCAATTTGTAGTCGGAATATTGGTTCATGACAAACAAATATAGTTAAGACTAATTGTTTGTTTTTGACGTGACAACGTCTTATGATTCGATGAAGTCGGCTGCACGCACGAAAAAACATGGCTCATGCGGCGTTACCTCGCTCTGAGGCGTTCCGTTGAAGGCTTGAAGTGCAAGCGAGAGCGCGGGACGAGCGACAAAGAGGCACAATCGGCCCCGCGTTCGGCAGCGTTCGACATCTGTCTCTCTCGTACTCGAGTGAGCGATGCGCCCGCGCGGACAGCTGCTATACAATAATACATTTCTATAAATAAAATTAAAACGTCCTTTTGAAAAATGCAGCCATTCCATGGGTATTTTCTTATGACGTTGTCACGTTCAACTATCGACAGTAAACCGACTTTACAGACAACCGATTTTTATTTCTAAAATAAACGAACTGACATTTTATTCTTAATTTGTTGAAAAACATCTTTATATTAATCGTAACACTTGTATGTAAACGTGCAATATAACTTACTTATATAAAAATAGAGTTTCAAATTGCGTCATACATAAATCTACTTTATTAAATATAAAATGTCAATGAACTTTGACATCAATCAGCTGGAGAGTTTTAACACATTTCATACATTGACCTGGCTCGGTGATATGTCGCTTGAAGCACGCGTGTTACGGACATCAGACAACACAGAAACGCATATAACATAACATAAATGTATTTTCTTGGGTGGGGATTGAATCCACGACCTTAGGCGCACAAGACAGGATCACTACCCACTACCATTGGCGCCACCGGGCCCGTATATATTATTTTATATTTATATGCGTCAGTTACATATATAATTAATATTAGATATATAATGCGTCACAAATAGTATATGGTGTATAAAAATAATGATATAAGCTTTTATTAGTAAGTAAATTTGAAGTAAATAAGATCTTTATATAAAGAACATGTTCTTGTACCGGCTTACATTTGGAACAGCTGGACAGATTTCGATGGAACTCTCACTGGCAGATAGTTGATGTATAACTTACACTTTTTTTGTTTGTATGGTAATAAATATATTATTTTTTTATATATAAAAATATTACATACAGACATGTTTGTAATATTAAAATAATTTTTAAGATAGCTTCTTGAAGGTTTGTTCTTTAATACAAATAAGCTTTTTATATTGTTATCTGTCTGTTTGTGGTGAACTCCAAAACGGCTGTATCTGTTTTCATGAAATCGTGTTTATTTGGTAGGTATATGAATTGATCATATAGTAGAGATTCTATACCATTTAGTTTGGTAAATTTCGACGGTCAGAGATTCAATTGGCGTAAAGGATATACAGGCAAAAAATATATATTTCTGTCTTTTGTCAATACTTTCAAGTAAAAGTTACAATTTTTATGATATTTGTTAAAAACAGCTGCTTGAACATAATTCAAAATGGCTTTTAAAATAATAAAGTTGTAACGAACTAATTTGTTTTTATTTTGGTTTTTGTTCTTCCTGTGAATGACCGTCGGTTTAAAAATCTCGTGTCAAGCATGTGTCCGGGATAAACTTCTATACTACTGAACCGATTTCGATAAATTGCTCACTGTGTACAGCTTGATCCAACTTGAGAGATAGGACAGTTTATATCTCAAACTGACCCTATAAACATAGCTCGATTGGAATGACAGCTGTCAATTAATTCAATTGTTTCAATAGGTTGTTGTCTTCATTTTAGGATTTTTTGTATATAAATTCCCAACATCTCATACGTGGCTCCGTGATAAGTCGCCTAAAGCACTCGTGTTACGGATATCAGACGACAGACGTATCACAAATATATAAATACATAGTTAACACCCAGACACAGCACAAATACAGAATTTAATCATATGAATATTTGTCCTGGGTGGGAATCGAATCACGACCCCTGACGCGCAAGATAGGATCACTATCACCTGCGTCTGTCCTGTCCAGTCTGTTATAGCACGATTTTATATGGTAGGATTTATCTGTGAGGAATTTGTAGTATAAACAAAATTAATAACAAATTCTGTTGCCAAATAACTCAATTATCATCATCATCATACCAGCCATTGGAAGTCCACTGCTGGACATAGGCCTCCACAAGAAAGTTCGAATTTTGCCCATAATTGCCGCGCTGGGCAAGCGTGTTGGCAATCGCTGAGCGCATTTCACGATGGGGACACTACTTCCCATTCCCGCCCTGTGCATTTGAATTGCATTGTCTCGGATGGATATACCGCCATCTGTCGGTTCTGGTGCCTTAGTCGCTTTTTACGACACCTAGTACAGGGGGGAGGTGCTATTCTACTCTGCCGGTACCTCACGGCTTCGTATATATCTCAATGCCGATATATAACATTTACATCTGTTATTCTAAATAAGCGTAGGTATTTCAAAGAGTGTGCATTTTTGCAAGCAATACTTGTATGCATTTATTGTCGCCTTGCCGAGATTATCTCTTTTGTGTTTGTACATTACGTGACGTTCACATGTAGCCGACGGCGAGTTCGTATTGCCCGCGCAATGGACTCGCTACATGAAGACTATAAGATTTCATTTGTACGCAGTACACAGTTTGTTTTGTAATAATAAATGACTGTAATTATGATGCATTTTTTTTATTTAAAATCCTGCAGCTGGATTCAGACGAAACCCCTATCTATTTATTTGTAAGTAACGCCTATTTTAATATTAACAATTAGTTATTGTATTTATCATCATATCATCAGCTATTGGAAGTCCACTGCTGGACACAGGCCTCCCAAATACCGTCGGAGAATTACCCATATGTAAATGCTGCGCCGGGCAAGCGTGTTGGCAATCGCAAAGCACGAAGTGCATTTATAAACTAACGAAGTAGGTTAGAAGAGAAGTATTAAAGAAATGCCAGGTCAGAAGTACCAACAATAAACGAGCGTGTAAAATCGTATTTGCTTCGGCAGTACATTTACTAAAATTGGAACGATACTAAATTGATAGGAATAATGCGAGTAAAGGAAACGAGGGAGGTATGCCAAGATCGTAGCAAGCGGAGATCCGTAGTTTCCGCCTACTGACACAGGCGTGATGTATATAGATGTGCTCAATATTTAAAACTCGCAATCGGTATTGAGACTTCAAGACTGAGAAGAGAAATTACCTCTTTACGTGTGTTCTACCGGTTGTGCAGGGCTTTGCTCCAAGGAGTTGCACGACGTGATGCCAACAGCTACTTTTTATAATCGTACCACATCGCCAGGGTCTTCACTTACACACTGGAACCAAAATGGTCGGGTACCCAACGATGTCAGACAGGATTTCTGCCACGTACGCAAAGGTTATCGATTTAACTCCCTGCGGAGGTATTCCCAGAGGACTACAATATGGGGTTCTTCAAAAAAGGAGTCAAGACGCCTGTCTACCGCAGTAGGCGTATAGAAAAGTTCACACAACATCTTATACATTGACCTGACGCATAGATAAGTCGTTTAAAGCACACGTGTTACGGACATCAGACAGACGTGTGTTCCGGACAACAGAGGAATCACAAATATATATAAATTCAAATCTATTATCGTCATATCATATATATGGGTGAACTTTTTCCCATACTTGCCAATACAATTTCGCGATGAGGATCCTGCTGCCCATCCCCATCCTGTAGTTTAAGTTGTGTTGTTTTGGATGAATAAACCGTTATTCATTTTTCGGTACCTTAATCGCTTCTTACGACACCCGGTACCGAGGGAAATACTACTATACTCTACCGATACCCCACGGCGAACAAATACAAATCCATACTAAATGTATTAATTGGAAAGTGTGGATGTGTAAGTCTGTTTGTTTGACCGTCTTTGTGACGTATTGACGTGATTTCTAATGTGAAGATAGTGGAAGGGATAGAGAGTGATAAAGGCTACTTTTTGTCTCGTTCTAACACCCTATTTTATTTAAATGGGGGTCGGAAGTTTGTATGGAGCATTCCGCACTTTTCAAGATAAAAAGTGCAAGCTATTTGAGACTAACAATAAAATCGTGCATCATGTAAATTTAAATATCTGAATAACCCTTTAAAAGGTTCTATAGCGAGCGAAGCCGCTGACGAAAACAAGTATTCATTATATTCGTCCTAGGTGGGGATCGAACCTACGAATCTTGATACAGAAAATACGATCACCACCATCGGGCCCGTCAAATAACACTCATCATCATCACACCAGCCATTGAAACTCCACTACAGGACATAGCCCTCCCCAAACAAGGGGTAGGTAATTTTGTCTATAATTGCCGCGCTGGACCAGCGGTTTGGCTGCTGCCCATCCCCGCCCTGTGCAATTAAGCTGCATTTTCTTGGATGGATATACCGCCACCTGTCGGTTCTGGTACCTTAGTCGCCTTTAACGACACCTGGTAAAGGAGGAGGTACTATTCTTCCTGCCGATACCTCGCGGCTATTCTTATCAAGTAGTATTTATCGTAATAGGATCAGCAACCCTTGAACACTAGACTAAAAAAGAAAAAATTTAAAATTTCCATTCATTTTAATTACATAAGTGATTGCATCTATACAAACATTGCACAGCTGGAAAGTGAGTTTGTTTGTTTGAACGCGCTAATCCCCGGAGTCGCTGGTCCGATATGAAAAATTCTTGCAGTGTTGGAGAGTCCATTTATCGAGGAAGGATATTATACCCTCACTACGGACGAAGTCGCACTCACAATCTTACAGGTAATACATATATGTATATACATCACGCCTGTGTCCCATCCGGGTAGGCAGTCTATAGATCTCTACGTGCTACGATCGTGGCAAATCTCTCTCACTTCCCTTACTTGCATTGGTCTATTCATACACGCTGGTTTATTCTTAGTTCTTCTGATAATTTGAATGCTAAGTGAGCAGGGATCTCTGTTTCTCATTTACACAAACTACTTAAAGGATTTAATTCAAGCCATACAATTATAAAGGTTATCAACGCAAACTCTTTGATTAAACCTACTAGTTTAGGCTTTAATGTCATGCTGCCTATTATGCCTTTCTAAATAACTCGAAGTAGCCCGACGAGCTACCATCAGCGATCACCGATTGCTCCATTGCATCCAAGCTCTCAGTCCTCTGCCCAACGGTCCCCAACGGCCTCAGAGGCGCCCTCGACTGATCAGTAATCTTCGGTTAGATCTTGCAGGTTCGGCCTCGTTCCGCCGTGCACGAAGAGGCAATAAATCATACGGTCGCCCATTAATAAGCGAACTCGCCAATCCCTCCGGTGGCGCTCAAATTGACGTCTAAGTAGCCCAGCGTTAGGGTATGTTAATCCGAGTCCGAACCAGCGAGTTACGATGAAGGCAATGCTCGGAGTCTCTGAGCAATCGAATCAGGAATGTGGTGATCCGTGAACGACCCAAAGTGACCAACATAGCCAGTTGATGTAGCGGTGGACAAAATTGGTCTTGAAGTTTTGAAATGAAGACCACGTACCAGAATCCGATCTCAATAGAACCCGCATTTGGTCATTGTAAATCTCTTGGGCAGGTCTATGACCATCAGTGGACTTTGACCTTGACTTTAATTATGGCTAATATGATGGTGTAGGTTTTCTTTATCATCATGAAGTCAGCAAACAAGCGTACGGTCCGCTTGATGGTGAACGTGACCGCAGTCTACAGACACTCGTGTCATCACAAAAGATAATATCGAAGATGTCACAATCACTCAGTAATTTCACTGCCTTTCACACCTTAAAACCGGAACATAGCAATTGCTATTTGGCGGTAGAAATAGGTGAGAGTGAGGTACCAATACCGATGATCATTGAAAGAGGTCTACCTTATCTGGATTAGAATTTTCGTAAAGAAATTAAAATATTCCGTTCATTTAATTTCGTGATTTAGGCTTAAAAAAATTGTGGGGGCAAATGTAAGAGAGTCCACAAAACGAAGATATGACGAAAACGACCAAGACTCCGAAATGTATCGCCAATGTTGACGCAAGTTTGCGGGCGAACGATTTTTCAGGAATTATCATCTCTTCAGACTTCACTTCTTTGACTACATCTAACCTGATCATCACCTGTCTTGTAATTTGCTGTCTTGTCTGTGGTTCAATATGTTTTGTTATGAAATCTCCGTCCAAATCGATTTTGTACCAGGACTTGTGTTTGTCAAATTCTTTGCATCGACACCGCGGAACTGTCGCCTGCATATCAATTAGATTCGGCTCCATTTGTACGAACAATTAATTAAGATTTGTTGCATCCATATAACTGTTTGAATTTTGATGATTCCTCTTGCGACTGTGATTTGAGAACGTCTTTTATTGACGTTTATATTCCAATATATATCGAAGTAAAAAGTTTGTTATTTGTCTATGACAAGAGATATATTGACGCGTCATTGCAATCGATAATAGAATAGTCACTACACTAGATTATTACACTACATTAGCCCACCACAACAATCATTTGTCCTCATTGCATAGTTTATATCTGAATTTGTATTCGCAATATTTTTTTCATGACTACCGTGCCTGATGTCCATAACTAAGTTACAGACATCAGGCAATAGAGGTATCACTAATATAGGGCTTAAACACATATTTTTAACATCCAGATAAAACAAACACAAATACCATTATAAAAATCTGTTCTTCGTGAGGATCGAACCCACGGCCTTTGGCGTACAAGATAGAATCACTAACATCTGCACCATCGGTCCCATAAAATTACATTTAATTTTCATTATATTTAACGTGATATAAATAAAACAACTTTATGGTTGAGGGTAAAAAATATATGAACATTAACACAGGGTCATAAATTAGACATAAACCTTAACAAGGACAAGTAGAAATCAGTAAAAATGTAACAGCGACATCTAGTAGATGCAATTGTAAATAAACACTTCGAAAAATAAGTATGCTTAGTTTTAAAAAGACTTAAAGAAGTACCAAATGGCATATACAATTAATTAGCTCCTAGCAATCAACCCTTGGAAAGCACTTAAAAACCTTAACACATCATCAGTCATAATTTATGCAGCTGTAGAAAGTCTACAGCTAGACATAGGCCTCCCCAAAAGGGGATTATTGCCCATAATTACCGCCGCTGGACCCTACTTGTGATACCATTGCTGGACCCTATTACTGCGACCTATGATGATCCCAGCCCCAGCTCTACCTCCAAATGAACCAGACGAAGACATACCTCCAAGAACTTGATATTTTTTTACTACATTTCCTTTAAGTCTCAGCGCCGGTATGCTTTCCCTAGTTAGTCCATAAACATTTTTTTAATCGCAGAAAAAACTTAAATGGTTATACACTTATCTGTACATTCAATAAAAGCTTAAAAACAATTAATATAATATTTACTTATACACAAAAAGATCGCCACTTTAAAGAGAAAGAGAGAGTCAATTGGAGCGGAGAACCGCATCGCTATCTCACTCGCACGCACACACGTTATATTAGTGACGTCACTGTTCATATCTTTCGTCCTTTTCTTGTCTTTCGACAATTTATCTTTACACTTGCGACAATTATTTACATACATACATATCCCTAATATATATATAAAAGCTACTGTGCTACAAGAGTTAATTGCCAGGAGCCTTATATATATAAATATATATAACCCTACCCAAAGTCCATCATTCGTTCCTGAAACACGCCATCATGCACACACAGCAAAACGTGACGAGAAAAATCCTCGCCATGAAATAAAACACAAAATAGCAAAATATAAATTTACTTGCAACCAATGTTAGTAAATAATGAATATATAGTGCCAAAAACTTAACAACGAAAAGATAGAGAAACTTTTATACAACAAAATGTATATAATAAATAATGTACAAGAGATCACCATCATTGGCCTAACAATAAATAAGCAACAGTTTGGAAAATTCTCAGTTATACATTACGGCTAGTCGCTTCGTAAAACCACGGGATCGAGGCTCAAGGTAGCCTTAAAAATAGAAATTATTGTAGACTTCGCCATTTTTATATAGGAAATAACTTAATCCAATGTAGAGAAAGCTATTCCTTCGGGAGAGGGGTGCGTCAACCATTGAGAATATTTCCAAATAGCCAAGACTTCTCTATTACCTCACTCTCGCCTATATCTGTCGCCAAACAGCAGTGCTCGGGTGAATGAGGCAGTGAAGTTACCGGGTAATGTGTGATCCCCAATTCCATCTAGCCAAAATTTAGATCAATACAGACTAAGTGTTGTCGTTTAAATAAATAATTACAATAAAAATTCATTTTTATATTTCAAAAATAAATGGGAAACCCTCTTTCTGTCTGGTCCGACTTTAGTGTTCATACATGATCAAAGAAGTTAATCGAGAAGTTTACAAGGCTTTAATGTTATAGGGAAAACAATCCTAATTACACACAAATTGGGACGATTATCTCTTGTACGCTCATTTTAAATAAGAAAACTAAATAAATTAAATCAATAACTTTATTAACGAAAATGAACAACTGCATGTTTACCCACTCGGTACATAAAGAAATAATTTCAACTAAATAAATTAAAAAATAAATATATAAGTAGGAGAAAAATATTAAACAACGCATGCTCTCTCTCTAATCCCACAGAAATGAGTGAGACAAAAGTTTGTAGACAACAAATTTCTTTTTTATCAAGAATCGATATAATTTGTTGTTTTTGTAACAAAGTGCTATGTTATTTTTGTTCAAAAGTAAATGTACCAACAGTTTTTGTGATTTTAAATGTATATAAAACTGTATTTTTAAATGTATATAAACTGTGTATATGTAACATAAATGTATTGTACTAAATATATTAAATTATTGTGTTCTAAGAATAACAAATAACATATGGAAGAATTGATATTAAGAAAAATGCACGCCCCTCATAAAATAGAAAAGGATACCATTTACAAAATCTGTTAGTGTTGTATGTCCTATGAATAAAAAATAAATGAAATAACAAATCTGAAATATTAAGAGCAAATATATTTATTATATTTTAAATAAATAATTATCATTCAAAATTGAATATGCTTTTTTTTTTGGGAAAAAATAACAGGAGATATGTTGGAAATATAAAATAAATCAATACCTTAATACTGCTCATCAGAATTATTGGAAGCCATTTTTAAAAACTCGCTGCCGACCAAGATGGCTGTCATGTAATCATATATCTATTTGGTGCATTTAAGAAAATAATTATTATTTGTTTGGAAAATTTTTGTCTTTAGGTTTCTTTTCAAATTGATAGGACACGCATTTTTCATTTTAAATAAAATATCCTTTCTAAATTATTATTATTATTTTAAACAATTTTAGTAACAATAACATTTAAAATTAATGAATAAATATGCTGTAATCCATTTTTAGAACATTTTTTGGAATCCAAGGCGAGATGATTTTACGATTTTTTTTTCATACAAATTTTGTTAACAAATTAAAAAAAAAATGTATTTTTTGTATTTAAAATTATGTCTTTTCTACAAAGGTTTTCAATAAATAAGATCATTTATAACAAAAAAAAAATATATGTTTGTGATTAAACAATAAAGAGAAAACGATCGAAAATATTTTAAATCAAACAAAATTCAAGAGTACATTTAAATATCATTTCTCGACAAATTTGTATTTCTTTTCAAATTACCTAAAATGTTGTTATTAATTTTACCAGAAATGTTCAAATTAAAATATCTTTGATTTTCCATAGTTTCAAATTATTTTTAACATCGCTTCGTCTGTCCGTATGCTGTTTTATATAGATAAAATTAACTAGAATTGTTTATTACGTATGCATCTTCATGTGCCCCCACGACTTGTGGATGGGTTATCTGTAATAAATAAAATAAAAATAATTTAATAAATATCACATACAAAGATAGGATTGAGGAAGGGCTGCCCATCCCTGCCCGGATGCATTTATAGTCTCAGTAGCACCTTAGCATACGTGGCGCGTAGGATACAGAGGTACTACTCTAGTCTAATCATAGGTAAATAAATAAATATTACACTATAGAAAAAACAAACAAACTCCATTTAGATACGCAATCCTAAGAAAAAAATATTTAAGTAAATGTAGGAATCGAACTTGCTACCTTTGCATATCAACCTACCACTACTATACCTCCCTACACACAAAGGTACATTTTAGAGGTAGAAAATATTTTATCATTAGATAGTATTCTTCTAATAACGATCATCATATCAGCCATTGGATGACCACATCGGCCCCAAGAAAGGGAGAATTTTGCCCATAATTGCCGCGCTGGGCAAGCGTGTAGGCAAGCGCAGCGACATGAATGCTGCTGACCATTTCCCTGGTTTGGATGAATATACTACCATCAGTTCCGGTACCTCAATCACTTCTAACGACACCTGGTACTAATAGAGGTACTCTTCTGTGCTACCTCTACCTCACGTAATAATATTAATAATTACCTGAGCCTGGTGTCATGAGGAAAACCTCGTTCTGTAAAAAAACAAATAAATGAAAAATTTCCGATAATAATTTTCTATACGACTATGTCGACAAACAAGCATTCAGTCCGCGTGATAGTAAGCGTCACTGCAGCTTATACACGCTTGTGATATCACAAGGATATCACAAGCGTGTATAGGCTGGTACTAGCGCGACCATTCTTGTGACTTGAAGATATTATGTCACATATAAGGAATAAATAAATAACAAATTCACGCAACATCTCATACATCGACCTGTCCCGGTGATAAGTCGCTTGAAGCACTCGTGTTACGGACATCAGACAATAGAGGAATCACAAATTTACTATTTAAATACACTCAGACATAGAAAAAACACAAATATCATCATAACAATATTTGTACTGGATGGGGATCGAACCAACAACCATTGGCGCACAAGATATAATCGCTGCCATCTGCGCCATCGGGCCCGTCAAATAAAGAGGAACAATTCTCATCATTGTACTTGATTTCTGTTTTTTTTTATTTTCCATTGATGCTTCTTTCCTATTGGTTGCAACGGGATGTTACATATCCTAAAGCCTTCCCGGATAAATGGACCATTCCACATAGGAATAATTCTCTAATTCAAACTATTAGTTCATGAGATTTGCGCATTCAAACAAACAAACAAACAAACAAACTCTTCTTTATAATATTAGTATAGACAGCATTTGTGAATACATGAGGTACACCTCTTACAAGTCTTCTGCAGTCCTCTGTTTCTACCGCCAAATAGCCGGTGTTCCAGTTGGAAGGGTGAGAGAGGCAGTTAAATTACTTGGTGATTGTGACATTGTGTCTTCAGTTGACAAGGTTGGCGAAACGCCAGTGATATCCATGTGATGACACTAGCGTGTATGGTCTGCAGTCACGATCACCATCAAACGGATGACTGTTCGCTGACTGCAGAATATAGAATGTAGGTAATCCTCTGCTCTCTGATGTCTCTAACATGCATTAAGCGACTTACCTCGGAGTCAAAGTCAACTTACATATGATATATAAACGTACATCAGAAATAGGGTTATGAAGTTTGAGAAGCAGCATCAGTAAATAAAGTACGGAGACAGCGTTTCAGGATAAATTTGATTGGGGATTGCTTAATATTGAACGGAAGCTCGTTCCAGAGTCGTATAACTGTCACTGTCAAAGAGTTTGTCAAAAAACTAGAGTGATGAGAAGGAGTTAAGAGCGAAAGAGCATTAGAAGAACGGAGATTACGTTCGTGAGAGGAAGATAGGAATAGGAATCTGTCCTTTAAGTAAATTGGTGCGTACGGATCAAAAAGTATTGAAAATAATACGGTTAGAACTCGAGTTTTGCTACGTTCTCGAATAGGAAGCCAGCCGAGAAGAGAACGGATGAGAGATGATCTTATCAGATGTTGTGGGAATTTATTTGGCTTCCCATTGAACTTCGCAGGAAACTCACATCCTGTCTTTATTATACAAGATTCTGTTCGACCCTTCCTACCCCTCATATCTTAAAAATCATTTCTTGTTCCTAGGTGACAGCCACGGGAAATCTCTCAGGTCATCTGAAAACGCCTGTGCAATCCTCAACGTTTTTCAGTAAGCCCTTCACGCTGGGCTGTTCGTTTGTGGAAAGCACTCCCGCTTAATATTAGATGCACGCAGTCTCTGCCTGTGTTCAAACGGTTGGTGAAGGATCACTTTCTATCATTATAGTAATATCTAATTATATTTCCTTAAATACAATCTATTTATATTATGTATATTTAATATATTTTTCTACCGATCTTATTGACACCTCTTACTACCTCTATGTTTCATTCAGTCTTTCCATCCAATGGTTGCCTAGAAGAAATCGCTATTTGCGATAAGGCCGCCCATTGTACTTTATAAGTATTGTTTTTTTCATATATTTTTACGTTTGGTGTACAATAAAGTATTTATTATTATTGACATGCTATAGGGTTCGCTCACCGGTCCATCCGCTGGTCCCGCCCTGCGCACACTCATGCCTTGTTGTGGCACAGTGCAATCCGCTTGCACGCCCATTGCATCGTAGATCTCGCGTAGGATTAGTAGCATCGTGTCTTCTGATTCCCTGGTATAGATAACATGATTTATAAACAAAACGTTGCGTTTTGCGTCTGCCCATAATTGCCACGCTGGGCAGGCGCGCTGCCCACCCCCTCTCTATTGTTATTAAGCTACGCTGCTCCAGGTGAATGCAGTCGTCTGTCGGTCATCTCACGGTATAATGGGGAGATCTATCTCCTAATGGGAGAACGGTGACCATCCTAGAACCGAACGGTTCCAATAGCAGTTGGTTCTGCGTGCCCATAATTGCCGCGCTGGGCAAGCGTGAAGGCTGCCCGTAGCCACTCCAACATACTGAACCACCGGGCAATGTGGATATCTTTAGTTTTATCTACAGATTTATTTAATATATCATGGTATACGATTGTCAATATTTATGACAGAATAACACATACTATAAATTCGGCATAACATGTTTAGGCATAAATTTTATTGAGCATAATATTCTTAAGCGTAAATTGAATGGGCATAAAACAAATATGCTCTTCCGCTTTTATCACATCAATGTATATACCATTAGACGAACAAAACAATACATACATAGGTTTATAACTTTATATTATTTATCGTAATAGGAGGAACAACCCTTGAAAACAAAAATATATATATAATTTCCATTATTTTTAATTACATATATGATTGCATATACATTTTAACTATCGGCCATATACCAAATGAAATTACAAAAAAAGAATAAACCGAACGAATATTACGCATACAAAAACAATATGCAAAATAACATTATAACCAACCAAGAAAAGATATGCCAAATACGATTATACTTTCGCAAAAAGAAAAATGCCAACTCGTATATGCCTAAATATTATGTTAAAACAAATTAGGAACAAAGACGCATCCTCTGCGTAAACGTCGCCACTACACCAATTTTTTTTATAATAATATTATATTAATGCAAATATATAACTCTTAACCTTAGAAAAACCACAATAGATTGCACTGATAGGATAAAACGATATAATAAAAAAATTAAAATAACTCACCAATAGCAGACATGGCTGCTCATAGCGAACAGATATTCGTTTATCATCTCGAAGGGGGCTTCCTGGAGCACATAGTCCACCCGCCTGCCCCCGTTCAACTTGCCCAACATGTCCGGAGTCACCTGATGGTAGAACGCAGTACCGGTTAAAAAAAAAACTTTTACTAGACTTAGACCCATACAAAGGTCCCATTGGGTAACTCACTCACTTATTTTAACCAAACAGTGTTCCCTGCTGTGTTCGCTAATCCGACAGACTCGGTAGTCCGGTAGATAAAGGTTGTGAAGGTTTGTCTAAATACAGACGATTGACTCACCAGGTCGCCGCTAGTGGGCGACTCTTCCTTGCCTTCTTCACACAGCTGTTCCTTCTCCATTTCTTCTTCGACCACCTGATATATAACAATAATACATATTGTACATATATTTATCATCATCATTCATCATTCACACCCCAGGAGTCTACCACCAGAACGCTCAACACAGAATGGTTAAGTGGCCACCCCGGAATGGTCTAGTGCCTACCCCAGTATGGTCTATTGCCCACCCCAAAATAATCTAGTGCCCACCCCAGAATGGTCTCGTGTCCATCCAGGAAAGTTTGGTGCCCACCCCAGAATGGTCTAGCCCATCCCAGTAAGGTCTAGTGCCCACCCTAGTATGGTTTAATAGTGTCGATTGTCTACTGCCCACCCCATAATAACCTAATGCCCACCCCATGACAGACTAGTGGCCACCCCACAATGGTCTAGTGCCCACCCCAGATTGGTAAACAGCCCTCACCAAGATGGTCTACTACCCACCCCAGTATGGTCTACCACGCCGGTGGCCACACTCTCAACTCACCTTCTCCAGCCGGTTGTCCGCGGGCGGCTGCGTCTTCCACACGCTACTCCACGTCGCCTTGAGGGACTCCACGAGGCGGGCCTTCAAGTCGGCCCCGACGCGCGCCATCGTGTCCTTCAACTCTGCACGAAAACCATCCATTTTCCTATATAATCTAGTCTACATACATCCAGTGAAAGTAAGCATCCTTTTTTCTAGTCAGTTTGAAACGACTGGACCGATTCTAATGGGACTCTGACTGGCAGTTAGCTAATATTATAAGGTGTAACTTAACTACATCACGAGTGACACCACAGGACGTCGCTAGTATATATTAAAATACAACTTGGACATACAGAAAGACAAGAGCAAAGTACGCACCGAGATGCATTCGTTTCCTGCCTTTATGATGAGGTATCAGGAACGGCTTCAGCTTTCCCATTTCGGAGGTAATAAGTGGCTCGATTCTGTGGAAACACAAAAATACATCACATATATGTTATATACCGTGAGGTACCCAACAGAGTAGAATAGTACATCCCCCTGTACTAGGTGTCGTATTAGGCGAATGACTTACCAGAACCGACAGATGGATCTACCCGTAACAGTGTATCTAAAATGCAACAGGGCGGGGATGGGCATCAGTATTCCCGTCGCGAAGCTAACCTTGCCACAACGCCTGCCCAGCGTGGTAATTATGTGCACTTTCCATTTCTTAGGATATAGGTTTCATAGTTACTATGATGTTTGTCCTGGATGATGGTCGAATCAACAACAGCATACATTCTACTCGCGTGCTTCTTCTGCCATACCCAACATTCACTACCATATGTCAGTGTTGGAACAAACACAGCTCTATGAACAGACAGTCATGCCCTATTTGACACTTTTTTAGTTATTATTTATTTTTTACATGCTTGATATTAGCTTCAGTTGTATGTATGTTTGTAACCGACTCATTCGAAGTCGATTTTGAACCACAGACGGACAGAATCAATTGAAACTTTGTACAGATATCAAGAATCGGGACAATACAATAAATCGAAAAGATTATCTCAATATCCTGATCAAGATCCTCGGAATTAAAGAAATTCCTCTGTGTAAGAGCAAGTGAGAGCACGCAGCCTGCGCATGCGCACCGTCTACCAAATTTCTAGCTTAAGTTCTCATCTTGTTGATATTATTGCACAATAAAATAAACTGATAAGTGAAAAATGAAATATAGCTACAAGAAAAAACAAAAAAGCACCTTTAAAACACATCAAAACAAAATGTAGACATTGTTTTATTAACAAAGTGGAAATAATGATGAACAAAAAAATACTCGTAGTATTGTGAACAAAGCGTGGGGTGCGTTTATAGTTCGTAGACCTAGCATCCCCCGATTTATTTTAGAATACTACGAGTATTTTTTGTTCGTCATTATTTTCAATTTGTTTGTTTGTAAAAAAATACTTCTTACCTGTAAGCGATCGGGTCGTAGGGATGAAAAATGTTGAAGAAGTTCCTGCACGTCGGCAAGGAGAAATCCGCCCCCAGCGACTTGACGCCGCGGATGCATTCAAACATCGCTGTAAATTAATATTAATTTACACAACATCTCATACATTGATCCGGCTCGGTGATATGTCGCTTGAAGCACGCGTGTTACGGACATTCGACAACAGAGGGATCACAAATGTAATATGTACTCGTATGTACTTCCAATACATATTTTACAAATACACACAGAACAAGCAAAATATTTATTATATCAATATTTATCGTGGTCGACAAACAAGCTTAAAGTGATAGTAAGCGTCACAGCAGCCTATACACGCTCGTGATATCACAAGGATATCACTAACATCATCAGCCTGAATCAATAAATGCCTCTCTCACCCTTCTAACCAGAAAATGCTGCTGTTTCCCGGTAGAAATAGGTGAGAGTGAAGTACACATGCTGTCGACTAGGTCTAACTAATAAAACCACGACCTTTCCTATCTGTATGTATGTTTGAACTTCAAATACTCCGTAAAGGCAGATTAGATTTAAATGAAACTTGACACGAAATTAGATCAAAGTTTATATAATAACACAAGTCACTTTTTATCCTGGAAAATTGTACCTTTCCCGTAAATATCGAATCCTGAAACTGGGAAACACGAGTAAGCCTTGTGGTACGCCACGCTTGCCGGTGCGTGGTCTACCAGGTCTACCGGTTCCATCGGCCGTCGTTTCTGCGAGCTATGTGCCTGCCCACCACCACTTTCACTTGCTAATTCGCTGCGGTATGTCGGTAACTTTGGTTCGTTCAAGGAACTCCTCATTCCTGATTTGATCGCGCAGTGACTCCGAGCATTGCCCTCTCCATAGCTCGTTGGTCTATTTTGAGTTGGCTAACAAGGCCAATAATGAGACACTATTTCTATCAGTACCTCACTCTCGCCTATTTCTACCAAACAGCAGTGTTTGCTATGTTCCTGTGTGAAAGGTGAGAGAGGAAGTGAAATTACTGGGTAATGTGACATAGTATCTTCGCGCTAATTATATCCTTGTGATAATACCATGTATACGCAGTGGTAATCTTTACTGCGGTCTGTATGCTTGTTTGTAGACTTCATATAATAATAGGTACATACCTATAGGGCTCCCGAGGGCGTAAAGGGCAGCTGGTTGAAAGTCAAGTGCCGGGTATCTAACTGTGGGCTGTCCGGTGCCGGCCGATCCGTTTAGATAGCTCTTTGGGCACCCAACTTCCGCCTGGACAAGAGTATAAGAAATTCACACAACATCTCATACATTGACCTGACTACGAGATAAGTCACCTGAAGTACTCGTGTTACGCACATCAGACATTGGAAGTCCACTGCTGGACATAAGCCTCCCCAAGCAAATGAGAAATTTTCCCATAAATGCCGCGCTGGGCAAGCGTGTTGGCAATCGCAGAGCATAATTTAACGGTGATGCTGCTGGCGATCCCCACCCTGTGTATTTAAGGTGTACTGCTTCGATTGGATATACCGCCATCTGTCGGTTTTGATACCTTAGTCGCCTCTTACGACATCCAGTACAGGGGGAGATACTATTCTACTTTACCGGTACCACACAGCCAATCACAAATATAATGCTTACATACATTGATCACCAGATAAATGTCTGTCCTGGGTGGGGATCGAACCGACAACCCTCGTCGCAAAAGACAGGATCACTACCAATGCGTAAACGGGCACGTCGATTCTTATCTAATCGATTATCTAAACTTGAACCAAATACTCGAAAGAAAAGTCAATTCTTAAGTAATACCTGGGGGGTCTGGTGGCAGAGCAGGTCGTAGAGTATGACGCTGCCCAGTGAGTGTCCACCAAGCGAGACCCGTCCACCGAACTGCGGGTTGCGCGACACGAACAAACGATGGATCCGATTCAGCTCCGAGCACACCGCGTCGATTATGGTCTGGTTATCAGATATATTGAATCCTTTAAACACAATCCACCGACTTTCATTCAGGGATCTGGAATCTCCTGGACTTATCTCCTCACAACCATGTTCAAATGAAGGCTTACCATTTAGAACTGTCAGTTCGGTGAGATACAAAAAACAATAATCAGAGAGGCTTGCACACTTTCTAAAACCCTCTCATCATCATCATCATCATATCAGCAATTGGGAGTCCCCTACTGGATGCTGGAATTGCTACGCTGAACAAGCGTGTTGGCTATCACAAAGCGCAGCTTTCGTGACAGGGATGACGCTGCCCATCCTCGCCCTATGCATGTGAGCTACACTATTTCGGATGGATATACCGCCATCTGTCGGTTCCGGTACCTCAGTCGCCTTTTACGACACCTGATACAGGGAGAGCTACTATTTTACTCTGCCGGTACCCCACAGTCAGGGAGGGTTTTAAAAAGCGTGCAAGTAATTAAAACCTCTATACATACTACAGTTGCTTTTATTTTTGCATTTACCGTTTGTGTGTGTTAGGTGAGAGTCCGAGGGTTATAGACATTGGAATAAAGGCAAAAAAACAATGCAACTTATCATCATCATTGTAGCCGTGGATCATCCACTGCCGGACATAGACCTCATAACAACGGGGCAATGTTACCCATAATTGCCACATTGGGCAGTCGTGGTAGCAATCGCAGGGTGTAGCTTCGCGACGGTGATGTTCCTGCCCATTATCGCATCCTGTATTTGAACTACAGTCTCAGGTGGATGTACCGTCATCTGTCAGTTCAGATACCTCACTCGCATCTGGTATAGGGCTTCCACTATGTCAGACTACATTGGGATACCATATCATAGGGTGACCTTTTAATTTATTTGTTGACCTTTTCGCCCTAACTATCTGCTTAATCATAAAAAGGGGGTCAATCTTCTGGTTCATGGTTCTGATACCACCTACCACAAGGCCAGGGTGGAACCACTAGAGATTCAAGCTGTGAACCCCAGAAGACATGTAGCTGGAAGATCACTTTGAGGTAAATCAAATTCTATTAAGTATATTGATCATAATTGCCGTAGAAAGTCCACAGCTGGGCAACGGCCTCCCACAGAAAGGGAAAAATTTTACCATAATTACCATGCTGGGCAGGCGTGGCTGCATTACAGTGATTCGCGACGGGGATGCTGTAGCCCCTCCCCGCCCTGTTTCATTTGAGCTACGCTATTTCAGATGGCAAGATCAGAGACAGAGCAATTCAAATTATCACCACGCCTGCCCAGCACAGCAATCGGCATAAGTTTCTCCTATTAAGGAGGCGCAGATTTTCGATGACAAATGTCTCTTCAAGGTTGGAAGGGACCACCAGCCATGGAACGTTCTAGACATTGGCCTACCCTAGTGATTTTTGATAGGTGGCCTACCAGCGGTTCTAGTCAGAACTGCCACCTTATGTATGACGTGCTTCGCAGCGTTTGGCGGTGGTCTCCATTCCAGAACCTCACGGATCCATCGGCCGTCAGTTCTACGTCTATGAGCCTGCCCACTACCACTTCTGCTCATGCCTGATTCGATCGCGCAGAAACTTCATTGCCCTATCCATAGCTCGTCGGGTTACTTTGAGTTTGCTCATGAGGCCAACAGTCAGTTGCTCACCTGACAGAAAACTGGACTGGTATAGAACAGCACATCCAGGACCGTGTCATTGGTGAAGTTCCTCAGCCTCGGGATGCTGTCCAGGGTGATCGCAGAGAGGCGTTTGTCGACGCCTGTCTCCCCAGAATGGAGGGTGGCGTGCCAGGAAATTGGTAACACCTGGAATCGTGCGTGGATAGTCCAAGATGAGAGTCAGCCTGAAGAGTCTGTATTAATAATCAAGTACACGGTGGAGAGAGAGGTACCAATGTAGACGACCTTTGTATTAGGTCTACATCTGGCCCTTGACCCTTCGTATCTAGGGTTTTATACTTACCTCTATTCTGTTGACCACACCGCTGTCAAACGAATTCCTGTAATGCGACTGCAGCAATTGTAGACTGGTAGCCCTGAAGTCGTCCACTGGAACAAAAAATCCATAAATCATCAGGGATTCCTTCATCATATCAACCGTAGTATATCCAACGCTTGAATAAATTTTTCGATTTATACCATATCTCATATACTGATTGAACTCCAAGGTCCATACCACGAGTGCTTTAAGCAACTTACTTAAAGCACTCGTGGTATGGACATCAGACAACAGTGGTATCACCAAAATACTTAACTGCCCAGCGCGGCATCACACGTAAAACGTTCTGGCCTCTCCAATAAGGGGACTTCGTCTATAATTGCCATCCTAGGCAGGCGTGTTGACAATCGCAGCGCATACCTTCACGATATGAATACCGCTGCCCACCCCCACCCTGTTGCATTTCAGCTACACTATTTCGTATCGATATACAGCCATCTATCGCTTCCGGTACCTCAGACACAGAGGGAGGCACTACTCTGCCAGTACAGTACAACACGGCGACATCTGTTGCTCGATGACCGTAACACGAGTGCTTCGAGGAACTTATCTCTGAACCAGGTCAACGTACGAGATGTTGTAAGTTCCTGAATAACTCACCGACTTCTTCCACCGATCTGAACCGCATATCGCAAGCAGATCCAACGCCATGACATAAAAGTAGCAGATGGTCGATGCTGGACGGCTCCGTGTCTTCAATCTCTGCCTCGTCATACCCTCGCCGGACCACGTGCGGACGCATTGTCGACTCCTGACACACACCAAAACAGTATCGTTAATCCTCATCGTCATATATCACATCACATCACACCTTAACGTCCACTATTGGACATAGGCCTTCCGAAGCATGGAGAAACTTACCCATAATCACAGAGCGTAGCTTCGCAACGGGAATTCATACTAATGTCATAAATGGGAAAGTGTATGTGTGTCTGTTTGTTAGTCCGTCTTTCACAGAACAATGGAGAGACGAATGGACGTATTTTTTTGTGGAAATAGTTGGAGGGATAGAGAGTGACATAGGCTATTTTTTGTCTCTTTCTGACCCCCCCACTTACCTAATAGAGGTGGCGGAAATTTTTACTGAACACCTGCAAATCCACTTCATCATTATCATCATACTAGCCATTGGAAGTCCACGGCTGGGCAAAGGCCACCCCAAGAAAAAGTGCCCATAATTGCCACGCTGGGCAAGCGTGTTGGCAATCACAGAGCGCAGCTTTCGCGACGGGGATGCTGCTGCCTATCTTCACCTTATGCATTTGCCCCCCTACTCTGACTTGGATAGATATACCATCATATGTCGATTCTGGTACCTCAGTCGCCTCTTAAGACACCTGGTACTGAGGGAGGTACTATTGTACTTTGCCGGTACCTCACGGCAAAGGATGTTCATTAGGCATGAAATAAGGATGTCACATCTTCAGCCACTTTATTACCATTGGTATCTAATATATATATATATATATAAGATATCAGAGATAACCCAGAATAACCACTTTTTATCCTCATTGCACCCGTAATCCCCACAAGTACTTACCGGTACCTCACGGCTGCAAATCTACCTCATCATCTATAATTCTCTACTAAATACCTGCAAATCTACTTCTATTTCTGGATTACTAAGACTCTTTTTAAGATCAGCAAATCTGCCTTTAATCTTAAGTCTTCTTTAACTCCTGAATTCCTAGTCTCTACTCAAGACCTGCAAATCTACTGCAACTCCTGGATCTTTAAATATATTATCTACTCAAATTACTACTCGAAAACCAATCATTAAAGACTACCTCAAATCTGGATATCATAATACGGTACTCAAAATCTGCATTTCTACCTCATCATCTGGCCTTCTCAGTCACTATCCATAACGTGAACGTAGATAGATTCTAACCAGACGCGCCCTCAGCTTTTGGGAGCGGTACTCCCCAGCACCGTGCACTAGCAGAAGCAGATGGTCTACCTCCCGGGTCTGGTCCAGGCACAGCTTGACCTTGGGCGGATTCCTGTACACGCGCTTGCCGAATGCGAACAGCTGGAGGGGGTGAGGAACGAGCATAAGATGGGATTCATGGAAGAGGGGATAGCTGGTCATTTTATTTTTTCCATTGCACTTGTAAGCACTTATGTAAAACAGAGGATTCACAAATATTCATCATGTAATATTTGTTCCGTATCTAGGTGTTATTTTATACGCATAAACTATTGAGCTACTTATCTCAGAGAAAAGTCAAGATCTTAGAGAGAAGAAGCGTGAATTTAAATTTTTTGAAAAAAAAAAATTGTCAGAGATGTCAACGCCGTTTCCCCAATCTCGTAGATAATTATCAGTAGCACAATCCCCCAAATGCAAATGCAGTCGCCCGGAATGGGAAAGATGCGGGTTCAAGTCCCGTTTAAAACTTGAGAAGTGTTTTTTCATACTTGTAAATATTGAAGAAATAATAGTTATTTTTTTTTTATTTCTTTTTACTTAAGTATTGTTTTGGTCGCGTACCCAACGGTTCCAGATACGAACAGCGATATCTCCAGCGTAGGTTAAGATTCTGGAATAGAGGTATCTTGAGGTAGCTCCCTGCTGAGGTATCCAGAGGACTTCAGAGTGGGGCTCGTCAGGAAGGGAATAAAGAGGTTTTTACAAGGTCGCCAACATGTGAATGACGCCTAGGTGGTGCACAAATATCCATACTGCGAAGACCACCGGCCATCAATTAGACCGCACGCTTGTTTGCCAACTTTCCATGAGGTAGACCTCATACAATGGTACCATTTATTTCTACCGGTGGGAAATAGCAGTGTTGCTACGTTCCAGTTTGAAGGGTGAAACAGGCAGTGGAGTTACTGGGTAAACGTGACATAATGTCTTCAATTCACAAGGTGGTTCGCGCTAGTGATATCCTTACGATACTACGATCGTATGTAGACTGCAGTGACGCTTGATATCACACGGACTGCTTGTTTCTCGACCTGGTCAAGTAAAAAAAATGTGGTATAAAAAACCTTACCGGTGGGGAACCGAACGCGTCTGGACCCTGGGGGAAATGCACGATGACTGCCGGCCCGTGCATCACCACCAGCTCGTTGTTGGGCAGCACGAGCCTGCGGTGCCACTCGCCGGTCGTCACACCATGGCGATACTCCTCCTGGTGATGGGAAGTGGGGATATGATATCAAGCTTTGGTGTATGAGCGAAAATTTCCAGGATTGGGTACCACCAAGACTTGTCTCCACACCACCATATTGATGCGGTAAGCGAATCGTTGACTTACGGAAAGATAACTCAACGGTTTACCAAATTCGAACTGTCAGTTCGGGTGAGCACTTCCTATCAGCCATTGGAGTTCATTGTTGGAAATAGGCCTCCCCAAGAAAAGGGCAATCATGCCCATAATTGCCACGCTGAGCAAGCGTTTTAGCAATTGCAGAGCGTAACTTTGCGATAGGGATGCTGCTGCCCATCCCCGTCTTGTGCATTTGAGCTACACTTGAGTTGCTGATAGATATACCGTCATTTGTCAGTTCTGGTACCTCAGTCGCCTCTTACGACACCTGGTACAGGAGGAGGTGCTATTCTACTCTGCCGGTACCTCTCGGCTTCATATCATAGTCATAAGTCGTTGATACCATAATTGCCCCGTTGGACAAGCGTTTGGCAATCGTAGAGCGTAGCTTTCGCGACGAGGATGCTGCTGGCCATCCCCGCCCTGTGCATTTGAGCTGCACTGTTGCGAATGGATATACCACCACCTGTCGGTTCTGATACCTTAGTCGCGTCTTACGACACCCGGTGCAGTGGGAGGTACCTTCTCTGCCGGTACCACACGGCTAGTAAAAAAATAGGTACCTCCAATTTGTCCGCTACCGCCTCTGGGTAGGGCACGTATCTTGCGTCAGTGTTGCCTTTGTAAAACCAGCTGCACCTACAATTTGATATAATGATTAAGTAAGCATATTTTTTGAAATTAATTCAAACAACTTCTCATGTATTGATCTGACTTCGAATTATGTCGCGTGTTACGGACATCAAAAAACAGAGTACCCACAAATACAATACTGAAATACATATTTAGCGCTCAGATACCAATTTATGAACCAAGTAAATCTGATGGTGATATGGGTTTCAGTAACAACTAACTGTAGGTATTATTGGAACCCACACCGGCGTCGGAGCTAACAAACCATAGTTTAAATAGCAAAACTTGAAGTACGGATTTATTGGAACACGGCCGACGCGGGGTTCCAATAATCCCTACCATTAGTTGTTATTAGAATCCGTATCACCACCAGTTTCTCTTGCAAGTTCTTTTCTGGTGGTTCGCGTAATGAACCTGCTATAAACTTAGTTATACGACCCGCCTGGTGTTGACAGTCTGGTATTAAAGTACAACCTTCAATGACCTATTTGTTTTAATGACTTGTACCACTGGTTGTCAGGGTCATTGGTCATTTGTGTTTTTTAGGCCTCCTTAAATAAAGGCATACTTGACTTTGACAATTAAGCTTACCGGTTGACATTGGTCGGCTTGTCTACCCAGTACACCGGCACTCGGATCCTGCCCACGACATTCACGTCAAACCTGCCGCCATCTGTCGCCACCACCGTCGTCTCGTTCAGATCAGCTAGAACGCAAAACGGTACTTAAACCAAGTCTACAACAGACAAGCATGCAGACCGTGACTTGTGACTTGAGATAAGCCTGGATAGGGATGCTGCTGCCCATCCCCGTCTTGAGCATTTGAGCTACACTGAGTTGCTGGTGAATATATACTGCCATTTGTCAGTTCTGGTACCTCAGTCACCTCTAACGACACCTGGTACAAGAGGAGGTGCTATTCTAATCTACGGGTTCCTCTCGGCTTCATATCATAGTCATAAGGCGTTGATACGATAACTGCCGCGCTGGGCAAGCCTGTTGGCAAGCTTCCGAGATGGGGATGCCGCTGCCCATTTCCACCCAGTGCATTTAAATTACACTGATTCAGGTGGCGATGCTGCTGCCCATCCCCGCCCAGTGCATTTAAATTACACTGATTCAGGTGGTGATGCTGCTGCCCATCCCCGCCCAGTGCATTTAAATAACACTGATTCAGAGGGATATACCGCCACCTGTTGATTTTGGTACCTTAGTCGCCTCTTACGACACCTGACCCAGAGGGAGGTACTATTCTACTCTGCCGGTACCTCACGGCACAAAAACACTCACGGCTCAGAAAAGCTTCCTCCAGAGCCCTACTGTCAGCAATAGAGAAACCTCTCCAAATAGATTTGCCTTCGACGTCGACGCGATAGAACCAGTGATGCCTCACTGGGGAGTACGACGTCGACGATCGATTCTGAAACATATATATAACTATATAAGGCTCCAATTTAAATAAAAATAACAAATTCACACAACATGGCGTCTTCACCCGATGGCACAATGGCATCCATCTTATGGGCCAAAAGACTATCAATCCTTATCCAGGACTAACGTTTATATGATGAAATTTGTTTCTTTTGTGTTTGCATGTTGAATGTATGTACATATTTAAGTATTATATTTGTGATAGCTCTGTTGTACGATGTCCGTAACACAAGTGTTTTAAGCAATTTACCTCAGAGTCAAGACACTGAGATATTGGTGTGAATCCGAGATAAGAATTGAGATGAGAATTTAACTGACTCTGAGATGAGTCGCTTAAAGCACTTGGACAGAACAAACAAAAATAACATCATATAAATATTTGTCCGGAGTGGGGATCGAACCCACGAGCTTTGGCGCAGAGTCAAGTGTGAAAATTCAAAGCCAACGTCAAGTCCGTAAAAAATCAAAGTCAGTCTTAGTCAAAAGTCGAAAGTCAAAGCCAAATTCAAAAGCAAAAGTCATTTTCAAAGTAGAAGTCAAATTCAAATTGACAGCAAAAGTCTTTCAGAGTCTGTAGTCCAGAGCCAAGAGTCAAGAGTCAAGACTCCAGAGTCAAAAGTCAAAGTCAAAAGTCAATGTAATATAAAATGCCTATTACAACGCCAACAAATGTACACCACTGTCATTGTATTTCTTTAGCTATAAAGGTGTATAAACTTGTCGGCTGTCCTAACAAATAAATAAATAAATAAATAATAAGAATAAAACAAAGTCCAGCCGTTGACTTCCAATGGCTAATGTGATGACGATGATGAAATAAAGATATGTAACCTTATGTTTGTTTGTTGTCACTCCCATAATGCTGTTTGTGCAGACACTACGAAAACTTGACTTGATTTTGTAGAACTAACAGAAGACTAAGATACGAATTCTATCAAAATTGTCGGCACCAACCACGACGACAGCTTTCTAATTGTAACGCTCTGGTTAATTTTGAATATTCTATCAATTTTAATACATATTAATAAAGTCCACAGCTGGACATAGGCCTCCCCAAAAAAGGGGGAATGTTGCCCACAATTGCCGCGGTGGGCCAGCGTGTTGGCAATCGCAGAGCGCAGCTTTCGCGGCGGGGATGCTACTGCCCATCCCTGCCTCGTGCATTAGAGCTGCAATATTTGGGTGGATATACCGCCATCTGTCGGTTCTGGTACCCCAGTCGCTTCTTTCGACCGCGCCGCGGTTTCACCCGCGTAAAATTGTAGAACAAAACTAGTATCATTTATGCTTCGCTGTTACTGGTCCTAGTGTGATTTTATATAGCCTATAGCCTTCCTCGATATATAGACTATCAAACACTAGAAGATTTATTCAAATCGGATTATCGGTTCCTGAGAGTATCGCGTTTAAACAAACAAACTCTTCAGCTTTATAATATTGTATTATGTATAGATTGGTCCATTATTAATTCAATTTACGTCATTCAAGAATGATGACGTCACTGTTCATATGTAGCATCCCTTTCTTTTCATTCCAAAAAAATCAAAAAATAATATTTTCTTACGCGTTCACGTTTTGTTTACTTTGCAGATATCACTAGCGCGATCAACCATGTGACTTGTTTAAAAAAAAAATTGGTTGCCTGTAAAGTCGGTATACGGGCGAAAGTTTTACGTGACAACGACTTTGAGTGGTAAAATAATTTTAATGTAAATATGCAGGCGCCTAAGCGAAATAGAAGCGCAAGACATGAACCGGTGTGTATGCCTATCTCTCTCGCTCTGTCTCTCTCGCTCTTAGGCGGGCTAACTGTGCTCGAGTGGAAGGGGCGCGTGCCTTTCACTTTTTATGTCTGTCTCTCTCGCTCTTAGGCGGGCTAACCATGCCCGAGTGGAAGGGACGCGTGCCTCTCACTCGCTCTCATTGTGAGCGCATAACGTGAGCGGAGCGTAACGCGGTTTCTTGAAGAGTCACGCGGCAAACCAATTTATAAGACGTTGTCACGTCAATAATTATCCTCCAACGAATTACATTTAATATACAATGAGATATTATTATAGTTTAAATAAAAATAAACAATTAGCCGGTACACGACTCTAAATACAATTAATAATAATAATAAATTCCCACAACATCTCATATACTCGTATTGACCTGACTCCGTGGTAAGTCGCTTAAAGCACGCGTGTTAAGGTCGCCAGACAACAGAGGAATCACAAATACCTATACTACTTAAATATATAACAATAAATGCAAATATCATCACATAAATATTTGCTCTGGGCGGGAATCGAACCCACGATTTTGGCTTAGGTTTTAATATATTTTTGTTTTCAAACTCCTTTATGTCGTTAGGCAGCTCATTGAACAGCTGTGCTCCTCCAAACAGTACAATCTTCTTTCCATAGACAGTTCTAGGTGCTGATAGTTGCACTTTATTGTTAGTTCGGAGATTGTGGGGGTTGTCTTTTATAAACAGTCTTACATTACTTTTGACAGGATTTTTAACTAACATGCATGTATTGAATTTTATAATTGAGATAGATTAAACATTTTAGTTTTTTCATATAAACGAATAGTTGGTGTGTGGAAGGGATATTGAAATAAGGCTTTAATGTCTATATTTGAGATCTCTCTGTAGGTTTGTGGGTGCAACTGAGCCCCAAACCTCGATAAGGTAGTTTAAGTGTGATTTCACCAAGGCATTATACAAAATTTTTTGGGGTAAACAGTGTGCTATCTTACATAAAGCTGTTAAACTTGAAGATATGTCATCATCCAGTAATCTCACTGCCTTTTTTACGCTTCAAACCAGAACATATCAGCAAACTACTGTTATTAAATATGTGAGACTGAAACGCAACAATGATAATAAAACAAAACTATTTATAAGATATCACAAAATAATGTACCTCCGTGAGAACTGTGGCACCGCTTTTCTCGTTTTGATCCGATGCAACAAGAGACAGCTTTGCGTCCTTCCCCGTCTCACTTCTCCCCGGATTAAGCTCCATCTGCCCTTTGCCCTGAACTTCAGCCTCGGTGTTAGTGTTTGTCCTAAATTTGACTCCCCTCCCGGACGCTACAGCGCACACAATCACATTGTTACAACAGTACTCGCATTTGGACACTACCCGATTTATAACCTCATCGTTATCCTCCAGTTCACATTTAGCATTTTCCGAATTATCCTTAAAGGCGGTCGGCATATTGTTTTTTTTTATATCGCCCGCATTATCGTACTCTACAGTGAAAAAATTTACAGTCCTAACTATTTGGTCGGTCTCATTAAAACTTATGTTCTGACACGAGGTCAGATCTTTCAATAAATTTAAATTTGCCACGTAAACCTCTGCTGGAATGTTGTGTATTAAGCCTTGTGATTCTTCAATCTTTTTATGGTCTGTCGCATTGGTGCTACCACTGGCGTGTCTGTAATGGTTCTGACTCTCGCTTAGCTCAAAAAAAGACTTTCCGTGATCAGTTTTCGCTGGAGACGCAAAGTAACTGGCCAGCCGGTTAAAATTGTTATCGGTTGCCTCAGGTTTATCTTCGCCTGTGAAGAAGCTGAGTGGATCCGGTAAAGCCGGCGCGTTCTCTCTGCTTGTCCTTTTATCAGGTGCTGCTGCATCAGCTATTTTGTCTTCTAGATTGCTGAACGGTGATTCCGATTCTCCAGCAAAAACAGATGTAACAACAGGTCGGATGTCTGTGCGCGTCTTAAATTCTTCAGTTGCGTTCACGACTATGCCTGTACTTATTGTCACGTTGGGCGTGCAGTGAGACACCAAACATTCTGTTGTCGTGGTGACAAGACGTGTTTGTGTGGTACAATCTGGAATGACCACGATGTCGTTGGTCGGTTCATTCATCTCAACTTGTTCAGTTGTACCGCTGCCTTTTAACCTGTCCTCAGTTGGAGACACCCACGTTGCCAGATTCGGAGAACCGCCCACGTACAGACCAGAAGGTGATGTGATCGAATTTCTGAAATGCGTGTCCGCAGCGTAATTGCCCGTGTCGAAGTATGATGGGTACACGGACATTGCTGCATTTGAGGTACTGGAAAATGCATCGTCGAGCGACTCCAATTGGGCACCTGTGTTTTCAACTGAGGTCTCTCCCATTTGCTTGAACCGCTCGACTCTGTTGGTGAAACTATCGACTTCAGCCACTTGATCCTCTGAACTCTTTTCACGTTCTCTATATTCAATCTTATCGTCATCCGTTTCAGATGGTTCTATAACAAACTCTTCGTAAATAGGAAAGTCCTTTTTAGCGTCTTGCTCTATCGACTGTACATCTAAAAGACCAGTTTCATCAGATTTATTGTCCTCATCTTCAGCAATTGGTGCTGTAGGTACGCTCGTTTCGATTGGTACTGCTGGTGGCGAATCTTCATGCGTACTCTTAAATTCCGCTTTGATTTCATCACTCGCGTTATTTGGTATATCTTCGAAGAACATCGGGTTGTTGCCATAGAAGCCGAGGGCATCTGAATCAATTTGGAATGAATAATCGTTCTCTGTGAGAGCATCGGATGCAAGATACGTTGCGTCTTCAGTAGTCCAGCCGTAGTTTCTCTCGTTGATTGGCTTGATGTCATCCAGAAGTTCGGTGGCAGATTGAACTTGGATGGTTTCAATTGTTTCCTCGGTGATATGCGATATTTCTTCACACTGTTTCGCATCGAATACAGAATTATCGTCTCCAGTTGTGACGGTTTCCGTTAATGGAGCCACAACTGGATTGGACAACTGAATAGGCGCTGTTATATTCTCAATCAGTTGGGAGGTCAAATCGTCGGCATCTTTCTCGTCTGATTTGTTGACTTCCCGACATGTTTCACAAATATTGAAATCGGTCGGTTCTTCGCCGTCGACATGTTGTGCTACATTGCTTTCAGTTCCATATACATTTGTTGGCTCTTGAGTTTCTGATCTACTGGGACTTTTATCCGATTCAGTTATTTCTTTAGTTTGTTCCGCTAGTAGATTAGATAGACCAAACAGTGGCATCGTAGCTAAATCAATCGGCGGAATAATGCCGGACGGTTCTTGGCATTTTCGCGAATCTTCCAAAACCTTTTCACATTTGTAATCAATCATTCCAGGACTGTATTTGTCCTTATCAAAAAACGGACTTTGTAAATCTGTAGGTTTCGTTTCGCTGACAGATGTTAGGTTGCTAAAAAAATCAACACTCCCTGCCCCAGATTGGTGAATCGATGATGAAATATCAGAAACGTTAGAGAAACCATTAGAATTGCTGCGTTCACTTTTTACCTCCTCATTTATCAGCTGACTCCGAAGCGACAATTGTAGACTCTCCAATTTCTGGCTCAACTCTTCGGTTTCCACAGGCTGCGATAATTTGAAAAACTGTTGATTGTCAAAAAAGCTTACCGCCTCCTCCTTTACTTTCTCTCTTTCAATATTTCCACAACCTGATGGGTTTATATTATTAAAGACATCTTTTTGCTGTTCCCAAACTGATATGTTTTTCGCTACAATAGGAGCCTGTTGATCCCACACAGAAGCGGGATCTGAAGAGATACTCATTTCTCTTTCGTCAAATTTAGAGTCGTCCTTCATATCTGTCATGGGATGTAATTTTGCACCAACTTGAGAATGAGATGCATCAGCGATTGCTTGTGTATTGGAGTTTTGTCCTTCTGTAAGTATCTGAGTCGTAGCTGCTGTAGTCTCTAAAAAATTTACTTGTGACGTTGCAGGTACCGCTGCAGGCGGATAAGATTGGCCACTATAGCTTGTAGAGTAAGCCTGAGCCTGACTGTGAGGAGCAACGTAAGACTGCGTTGGAGGTGCAGCAAAATTCTGGTACGCAAAATTTTGATCACCAAACTGCGTATACTGCTGTTCATAAGGGTGACTTTTCTGCGATGCATTTTGCACAAATATCTCCAAATTACTATCTTGAGTCGGATAATATCCTAGCGGATGTGTGCTAGGTTCGAAATGGTAGTTGAAATTTGGCGCGACTTGATCCTTAGGAACGTCATTGTAAGCTGGATCGAAGAAAGTCGTCACGCTATTTTGGATCTTATTAATATCTAGCGAACTCAATTTCGACTTCAGCGATCCTATAATCCCGAATCCTTTAGATTCCTGTTTAGGGGGTTCGTAGCTGTCTGTTGTTTGTCTGCTCATATCAAACGCTGTGTTGTAATCAGACGGAACATAACTCGGCATCTGAGGTGGATTAATATCGTATGGAGTGTACGTAGTTGCAGTTTCCGCTGGTTTGCTTATGTCAAAAGGTACAGAAGATCGGAGATCAGAAATAGGTGGTTGGATAGGATTGACCGGTGCCTGCTGTTCAGCTGGAGTAAATAATGCTCCTTGAAATGCTTGAGGCTCCAGATCTGGTATTGTTGGAACCACATTGTTGCTTATCTCTCCAACTCCTTCAATTGGACCAGCGTAATATTTTGGACGTTTCTTTATCATCCTATAATTGAGATTACCAGCGATTTTCGGTGGTTCAGGAACTGACTTTTGAGGTTCTGATGCGGCATTTGGATTGAAATACTGTGTTAATGCACTACCACCTGGATTGCTTTGAAAATCAGTTCTCACACTTCCCGGTGCGCTTTGTAATGCGTTGGGGTTTAGGAATGTTTGTGGAAGTTCGCTCGAAGGTGGAAATGTGTTTGGTATAGTTGGCACATTTGAAATGGGTGGAGCGCCAACAGCTGATGAAGCGGAAGGTAAACTTTCAGGATTGAAAAACACAGGCGGCGCTGCATTTTCAGATTGTGTTGCATTCGGTGTTAATACATTCGCTAAAACAGACTGGACTGTCGAGTCTATCTCCTCTGCCTGGAATGTAGGTTCCCTAGAAGGCATCGATAAAGATCCTAATCGGTGTGATGAAGAAGGTGCAGTAGTGACTTGAGCTGGACTCGATGTAGGTATAGTATCAGCTGATTGTGGAGTGAATATAGCGAACGCTGAAGCCGTTGCGTTTTGTGACGAAGCAGTATCGAATGGTATTGACGCTTGTGTTGATATTGGTTGACTTGTCTCCTGAACTTCACATAAAGGTGCAGGTATAAATATGTTATCCTTCGGCAAAGAAGCCTGCATTGTCTGAGATTTTATGACTGGATGATTCGAAGCTATCCGTCTGGCCACGGATGGTGGTAAGACCGATTTAGCAGCCCCTTGGCTGTCTTTCCTTGGGATATTGGAGAACATTGGTGGTGGTGGTATTATAGGAGTGTTTGCGGATTGGCCGAGCACTTGTATCGGCGCACTTTCCTTTTGTTCGACCGTTGTTACATTTTCAATGTTATCTTGAATATTGACACCCTGTATTACTTCTACAGGTTTGAATGTATCACTTGTTTGATTTGCATCATTTGGCGTCGAGTTAAAAATATCGTATGCCTTGATTTCTTCTTTCGGTTTGTCAACACTTTCTATTAGATTGGATATGCTTTGGTTCTGAGTTGCAAGAACAGCTTTTGTTGTGGTCTTATGTACATCACTTTGAAGAGCTTCTAACGATTGTGGTGGCTGGTACAGTAAAGCCGCGCCAGAAGACTTGGGAGTATAATATGGAGTGGGATTTTCCAGCCTAAAATCCCCTTCGGGATGATCTATTGGCTCCGGCTGATGATGATGGTGGTGGTGATGATGGTGATGTGGAGCTGCATTGGCTGTGCTGCCAGGTATATAATATAGAGCAGTATTTATAACGCTTTCCTGGCCTTGAAGAACAGCTGCCGGTTGCGACACGTGATGATGGTGGTGGTGATGATGCGGTGGCATATTCGGAGGCATCCCAGGCAAATTACATTGGGTGGTGTTCATCGCTATGCCCTGACTTTGAGGACCGGCTGGCGATTGTGGGGCGTGGTGATGTGACATAGTCGGAGGAATACCAGACAAAATATATGGAGCTGGGTTCATTACTGTTTCCTGACTTAGCGGGACACCTGCTGATTGTGGGACGTGGTGATGGTGGTGATGGTGGTGTGGTGGCGCATTCAGATTGATGTCAGACATGTAATATGGAGCTGGGTTTATATCTGTGGCCTGACTTCGGGGGATAGTTGGCTGCTGTGGCACGTGGTGATGATATATATTTGGAGGGACTCCAGGCAAAATATATGGAGCAGCGCTCATCCCTGTCTCCTGACTCAGTGGTGCGGCTGGCGCTTGTGGCACATTATGATGGTGTGGAGCCATGTTCATCGAGTTGCCAATCATGTAATACGGAGTTGAAGCGATCAAGTTTTCCGGGCTTTGGAAGACGCTCGGCGCCTGTGCCTGACCCTGGTGGTGGAATTGGCCAACGTTGGCCGAGCCGGGGGCCCAGTACGGAGCATAATCCACTTGATGGTGATGATGTGTTGGCGTTATCGCTGAACCGGGCATCATATGTGGTGCAGGGCCAGCGTCACCAGATGTGAGTCCAGGTATTTGAGCGTATGCCTTCTTTTTGGTGGTGATGCGGTAGTTAGCGGGGCCTGCAACAAATAGACAAAATACAGGTAAGTATATATATAATAAACGTTGCCTGCGGGGGGATACGCATTGATCGGTTCCTGCCATGTATGACTCGGTACAGGTGTCGATGGATCAAGAACAATTAATTGAGATTTCAAACGTTAAAATATTTGCCAACATTTAGGGTACCGGCACATTAGAACCGACAGATATCAGAAATCAGTTTTACGACTAAAGCAAGCGACTAATAGCAAGTACCACCACGGCCTATACACGCTCGTATCACGAGGACATCACAAGGTACCAGAACCGACAGATAACGGTATATCCAAAACAGTGTGGCCTAAATACAGAGAGCGGGGATGGGCAGTAGCATCTCCATTGCGCGAGAGTTATGGGCAAAATTCCCCTTTTTTTCCGGAACCCTATGTCCAGCAGTGGACTTCCAATGGCTGATATGATGATGATGGTGATTCTTACGGAAAAGGAAACTATGAGGCTGCAAGTTCTTTTATAGAATTATTGTGCCACTGTGCGCCAAACCGTCAGGCAATCGGGTGACTGGTAAGCCAGTTTTCTATTTTATTAGCTATTGCATTAAGACAACTTGTCAATGCTGCCGACCAGTTGCCGGCGCACCGTGTCCATTGAGTCACGACTATTCGTATACTGTGACACACCCCTTAGTCATGAAGCAGTGTAAGGTGCGATGAGCCATTGGGGCATCGGCATTGGGAATCCACTACTGGACATAGGCCTCCCCAAGAAAGGGATAATTTTGCTTATAATTGCCGCGCTGGGTGTTGGCTCATCGCAGAGCGCAGCTTTCGCGACGAAAATGCTGCTGCCCATTCCCGCCCTGTGCATTTAAAATTATGATTGCAAAACTTTTTCTTTCAATTAATTTCGATTGTCTCTATTAATTTTGTTACTAATATTTATGTACAAAAAGTAATGATATACCATCAAAAACATAAATGTGAAAAAGGGGGCCAAGTTCAAATGCGTGGTTGTCTACTTGTCCGACAAAAGAATTGATATATATTGCTTATAAAAACTAGCCAAGTTAACTGTAGAGTTTCAATTTATTTTAAGTAAGAAGCTGTGTGTTTTAATTTTATTTTACAATATTGTATGTTCTTATATATAAATTTCATATAAATTCTTAGAAATCAATTTTTTGTCGGAAAAGAGAGTCGACAACCACGCATGAACTCAACTTGGCCCTCTTTTTCACATTTATGTTCTTGATAGACATATACTATCGCGGATTTTTTTGTAGACCTTTTTAAAGTGCATTATTTTGATTTATCTCGTCAATCAACGTAATCACACAAAATATGTTTATATACGACGTAACACTAAAATTATCAGTGTTTCTCTACTATATCATGTGTATTTTTCCTCTTGAATCACTCTATCTATTAAAAAACCGCCTCAAATTCCGTTGCGTATATTAAATAGGCATACATAGTGACAGACAGAGAGAAGCGACTTAGTTTTATTATATATAGTCACTTATCTGGTGATTTGAAGATACATTTAATCAGACAACGTACGGCTCTATCGGATGACAATGGAGACACACACCAGCCTCTTAAACATAATTAACCCCAGTAGAAACATGACATTGTCGAGGCAATATCGATAATTATAAAAACACCAAAACGTAGGAAACCTCTTCAAAACATATTACCTACAATGCGTTGCGCGGTATATTCAGACGGACATGTTGGAGCTGATGGTAGCGATCATACCTTGTGCAATGAGGGTCGTGGGTTCGATGCCCGCGCAGAACAAACATTCATCTTATGAACACGAGGTAGACATAAAGGTCGTCTACATGGCACTCACATCTAGTTCTACCGTCGTATAGCGGTGTTCGCATTGCTGTGTACCCGTTTTAAGGGTGAGTGAAGCAGTAAAATTACTGGGAAATGTGACATTATATCCTCGTGTCACAAGATTGGCTGTACGTTAATGATATCCTTGTGATATTACAAGTGTATATAGACTGCGGTGACTTTTCCTATTAAACACGCTTTCAAAATGAAGCAAATTAAAGAGAAAAAAATAATTCCAACAAAGTGAAAATTATGATTAACAAAAAATACTACATGTATTTTGAAAATATTGCGGTTTGCTAGGTCTACGAACATTAAAGCACAACGCATCCCACACTTAGTTCAAAATACTACAAGTATTTTTTGTTCATCATTATTTTCACTTCGTTCATAAAACTAATTTTTACTTTTATTTTGATTGTAATAAACTAAAAACACACATACTTTTAAAAAAGCGTGTTTTTTTAATTTTTATAACTATATTCTATTTTTTACTTTTTAGTTCGATTTATTGTTAAATAATAATAACTAGATGAGTACTTAAACTGGAAATTAGGCAGACGGTGCGCATGCGCAGGCTGCGTGCTCTCACTTGCTCTTACACAGGGGAGTTTCTTTCATCCTGAGGAGCCTGTCTGATTAGGCTAATGAGATTATCTTATCCAAATATTAATTCTTGATATGTGCACAAAGTTTCAATTAAATATGTCCGTCTAAAGTGGGTCAAAATCGACTTCGAATGAGTCGGTCACAAACACACACACACACATACAGCTGAAGCTAATATAAAGCGTGTAAAAATAAGCATTAGTATTTGCTCTGTGTTAAACATGTATTGAAGTATTATAATTGTGATTCCTCTGTTGTCTGATGTCCGTAACACGCGTGCTTAAAGCGACTTATCACCGAGTCAGGTCAATGTATGAGACGTGTGTGGATCAGATGACCCGGTGAACTTATTATCTCATCATATCAGCTATTGGTAGTCCTCTGCTGGACATAAGCCCCCCCCCCCCCCACAAAGGAGGGTTTTTGCCCATAATTGCCGCACTGGGCACGCGTTTTGTTAATCGCAGAGCGCAGCTTTCGCAACGGGGATGCTGCTGCCCAATTCCGCCTACCATCGGGATAGACAGGGACTATGGATCTCCACCTGGCCCTTCTTCAATACCTCCTATACCTGGTTAAGATGTGTTTTTGGTCGTCCTATACCAACCCTTCCATTCGCTTCCACTCTGTATATTTGTACAGTCGATCTAATTTCATCCATCCTTTCTACATGTTCGAACTATATCAACATTCCTTTCTCTATTGATCTATCATCGGAAGTTCACTGCTGGACATAGGTCTCACCAAGAAAGAGAAACTTTTGCCCATAATTGCCGCGCTGGGCAAGCGTGTTGGTAATCGCAGAGCGCAACTTTCGCGACGGGGATGCTACTTCCCATCCGCGCCCTGTACTTTTGAGCTACACTATTTTGGATGGATATACCGCCATCTGTCGGTTCTGGTACCTCAGTCACCTCTCTTTCTTTCGCGTTTATAATATCATTAAGATTTATAGTTAAGTTTGGGAACCATTGTCGGTTAATTATGTATGTATATGTTAGAAGGTGAACTACACACCATGTCCTCAAGTTAGGTTTCACCTAAAGCTTGTTAATTAAAATTGAGTACCTAAAACCTTGTCTCAAAGAGCTAACTAACTATAAGTAAATCTATGTGCCTTATTAGCTAACTCAAAGTAGACCAAGGAGCTGTGGAGAGGGCAATGCTTGGAGTCACTGCGCGATCGAATCAGGCATGAGGAGATCCGTGAAAGAACCAAAGTGACCGACATATTGGCCGACCGATTAGCATGTCGATTTATTTTTACCCGTACGTCAAGCAAGCATACAGTCCACGTGATGACTTACACACACAACACTTACTGAATGTGCAAATGGAACGTAAAAACGGCAAATATACCACGCACACTCACGCGCTCACACGAATTATTACAATTACACACAAATATACACAAACAAAATAACAATCACACACACACACACACACACACACACACACACACACACACACACACATAAAGGGCTCGGCATCAGTCATAAAGAGAGATTTGATCTGTTATTTGTTGCATTTAGGAAAAATTGCATTTAGGAATGAGCGCACAATCTTCAGGTCATTTATAATTATATGGTGTTTTGATGTAGTTATGTTGGAATGAACAATTATTTATATATATATATATATATATATATATATATATCATCGTCATATCAGTAATCTCCAAAGTCCAGCGCGATCCTGCGGTTTTAGTCAGATCATCGGTACATCTTGTAAATAGATGTCATCATCATCATACCAGTCATTGGATGTCCACTGCTGGACATAAGCCTCTCCGAGAAATGAGGTTTCTTGCCAATATTTGCCGCGCTAGGCAAGCGTGTTGGCAGATCGCAGAATCGCAGAGCGCAGCTATCGCAACATGGATGCTGCTGCCCATCTCCACCATGTGCATTTAAGCTTTACTGTTTTAGATGAATATACCGCCATCTGTCGGTTCTGGTACCTTAGTCGCCTCTTACGACACGTGCAGGCATTATTCTATTCTGCCGGTACCTCACGGCACTATATATATATATATGACTTTACCCATACACACACATGCACACACACACACAGAGAGAAAAAATATGTTTACTAATAATATATATATATACATATCATTAGGCAAATCGTTGCAAAATCATACAAAAAAGTGGATTAAACATGACATCGGTCAAACATAATTAATTGGATTGATTTAATTTTCAATTTAATGGCTGAGACTCTAAAAATGTCAATGTCAGATATTTTAGATATCGTTGTACTCTGGCTACGGAAAAGTATCCCAATTTTCTATATTTAAACGGTTTAAATAAAAATATACCAACATTCCTCATGAATGTGGCCTAGATATGTAGAAAGGATGGATGAAAGTAGAATGACTGCACAAAATTTATAGAGCGAACCAGCGAAAGTGACTGGAAGAGTTGATAAAGGACGACCTAGTCGACCTACCTTATCGATATACCTTAACCAGGTAGAAGAAGTATTAAAGAAGAGCCAGGTCAGAAATACCGAGAATAAACGAGCGTGTATGAAAGGGATAATGCGAGTGAAGGAAGCGAGAGAGGTATGCCAAGATAGCAGCAAATATGTATGGTTGATTATAAGATATTAGTGTCCAAAGACCCTTTTCAAGATTTTGCCCAATTTCCATATCACCTTGTACAAACTTTAAATGGTTAGTTTTTAAGTGCAAGCAAACGAAAACTCACCAGCGCTAGGGGCTTCCTTGGGCGGCGGTGCCATCTCTTTAGGCACAGATGGCTCATCAACACCCATCAGCGGAACCTCGACCTCTTCGGGCCTTTGAAACGGGACATTCTGTTGGGCGGTGCTCTTCGCGATCGGCTCGTCAGGTGTTTGTTCTCTGCTCTTGTACAACATGTTCGAGAATGAACTGAACACCGCGCTCGCAACTTGAGGGAGAACGGTTGGGAGTTGAGAAAAATTCTGAGCGATATCAGACGTTAAACTCTGCTGCTCCACAACTTTCTCCGGCTCATTAAGGTTTATTTCCTCTAAATTATCTTCGGTCGCCTCTAGAGCTTTGTCCTCCTCCTTCAACAGACTATTTATCGGTGCACTGACGTATCTAGTACCTTGAAGCCTAGCAAAGTATTCGTTCACGTCAAAATCATCGTCCGACTTGACGGAAGCCTTTGACACCGTGGACTTTGTATTGTCTAAGTGTTTTACATGCTTATCGCTTATATTAGAGCTACTAACAATATTATGGGGATCGATAGAATGTGATTTATTAGAATTGGCATCTCCAGATGGGAGATTGTCATTTTTGCGATCGGCCTGCCCCAAGGTACCGCATTGGGACCCGGATTGATCTGTAACAAAAAAAAAAGAAAATAAACACAAAATAAATAATAAAAAATGAACATCATTTTACTGGATTTATTATTTAGGAATAGATAATTGAAGCAATAAATATCAAGAGACAAATTCTTTTTAGATTTTAAGATCTTTTACAGCAAAATAAATGTCGCAGATTTATAAAAAAAAAAAATTCTCAAAACAAAAGGTTAACTATATATAAAAAATAAATAATTTTAAATTTTTAAAGGGATATATCATAACTTGACTCATTTGCATTAAATTTTTATGTTAGTTTGGATTTTGTATGTAAACTTTTTTCCTATATTCCCCGTACAAAATAACTTGAATTACAATATACTTTCCGCATGGATGAAAACGCGAAAGTTTAAAAAACAAACAAAAAACATTGTGAAAATATCAAATCCTAGCACAGCTTATGTCAATCGTGAGAACGGTTGCCGTAAGGTAACCGAAACTTTTGACAAAAAAAAATGTTTAAATGTAAAAAAAGAAGAGTTTTATAGTGAACTCGAATAGACAATAGTACCTGCCCCTGTACCAGGTGTCGTAAGAGGTGACTAAGCTACCGGAACCGACAGACGGCGTTATATCCATCCGAGATAGCGTGGCTCAAATGCACATAGCATGAAATGGGCAGCAGCGTCCCCGTCGCCAATGCTGCGCTCTGCGACTGCCAACAACACGCTTGCCCTGCGCGTCAATTATAGGCAACATTCCCTGTTTTTCGGGAGGCCTATATCCATCAGTGGACTTCCAATAGCTGTTTAAAATTGTATGTCAAACCAAATGCCGTGATAAAATCAGCCGACACAGTTTCACCTCGAAGGCGAGTAAAAAAAAAACTGTCCAAGCCGAGCCCATCTTTTGCGACGACCGGTACTTACGCAACACGCAATGTGTCACAACAGCAGTTTTATGGCCGCGACTTCATCGACGCGGCGGACCTTTGTAGGGCGTGGCCGAGGTACGCCCTACTTACTCACCCTTCACACCCATAATCGTCATCACCACACCAACCACAACATACCTAACTACTCACTCGTGTTAATCTATTTCATCACACCAGCCATTGTAAATACATTGCTGGATATAGGCATCTCCAAATAGGGCGCTGGGCAGAATTCGCGACGAACTGCTGCTGCAGTTACACTGTTTCCGATGGATATACCGCCATCTGTCGGTTCCGGTACCGCAGTCGCATCTTACGACTCACCTGGTATAGGGAGAGGCACTATTTACTTTGCGGGTAACTCACGGCATTTTTTTTAAGTTAATTTATTTAGGATAATAAATATCACAATTTGACGAACACAATTTTTTTTTAGGATTCATCATCATCATCATACCAGCCATTGAAAGTCCACTGCCGGACATAGGCCTCTCCAAGAAGGGAGGTTTTTTGCCTATAATTTCCGCGCTGGGCAAGCGTGTTGGCAATCGCAGAGCGCAGCTGTCGCGACGGGAATGCCGCTGCTCACCCCCGCCCTGTGCATTTAAGCTGCACTGTTCCGAATGGATATACCGCCATCTGTCAGTTCCGGTACCTCACTCGCCTCCTACGACACCTTGTGCAGTGGGAGGTACTATTATACTCTGCCGGTACCTCAGGGCTTTTTTAGGATTATTTATTGACAATTAGTTAAAATTTAATTCACACAGAAGTCATATTCGTTCGGATATGGAGAGTCGTATCTGTCATTCAGAGTCTCTTACATAGACTAGCCCTTACCGCCAAATTATCGTAAGCGACACTTTTGTTGAAAATGCTTTGTTTTATCGTAACTTGTATTTAAAGCCGTAACGGACATATCCCAGTCGACGTTTCGCTCCAAAACAAAACCGTTATAAAGTTATAGCAATAATATTTATAAAAATCCTTCTCCTGTAAAATTTGGGTTACGGTCGGTTACTGTTGTTAAAATAAAAGGTAGAAACGTTAATTATGAAATAACAGTTTATTGATATTTAAGGATATTATAATTTGCCGATCGCACTTGAGAGAAAAAATATGGCAGAGAGAGTAGTGAGGGGCACAACATTAATTTTTACAACTAGTAGGGATGGGACATCATAGGTGGCGCTGATGTTCAATTACAACAGTTACGTTAAAACGGCGGTAAAGGCTCGATATTGCAATAAATTTAAGCACTTTGTGGTTCTGTGTAAAAGAAGAAAATAAAGAAATTATTATTATTATATTCAGATAAGGTTTCCACTTCGTTCATTACGAATAACTGTCAATAGCGATGCCCTTCGGACTGCATACCAAAGATATGTTGCATCTATTCTGCGGTGTGGTGTTATATTTTGGGGAAATACAAATAGACCAGAACTAGTTTTTTGAGCCAAAAAAAATTCATTCGTGCTATGAACAACCTCCGTCGTACTGATTGGTGCCTATAAGAACAGGCTAGACCTTTAGGTACTTAGGCATCAACTAAATTATAGTTCAAGTTTCCTTTTGTTGAATAAAGTTATTATTATTATAACTAGTGAAGATTATAGTGAACCTTTCAAATAATATTAACTATTCCTTGTTTATATATCTTTGAATGTGCAATGTTTGAAAAATATATTTACATACATTGGCTTGTTTCGATTTAGGAAAAGTTAACACTATGCTCAAATAATATATACATTTCCATTTAAAACAGCCTTTTTATGCAAATATTTTTTGCCAATGATCCGCGAATATATAATGAAATATCAGAAGAGATGCGTGAAACAGGTAATATTCCCTTTTTAATCAAAAAAGTACAAGAATTACTGATACAAAAATGCTACTATATTTTAAAAGAGTTTCTTTGTGATATCTAATAATAATAATAATAAATTCCCACAACATCTCATACATTGACCTGACTCCGTGGTAAGTCGCTTAAAGCACTTGTGTTACGGACGCCAGACAACAGAGGAATCACAAATATACTACTTAAATACATATATTTTACACCCATACACAGAGCAAACACAAATATCATCATATAAATATTTGCTCTGGGTGGGAATCGAACCCACGACCCCTGGTGCACAAGACAGGATCACTATCATCTGCGCCATCGGGCCCGTCGACTAATGTCTGACTTGTTAGTAATACCATTGAACCAATAACTGTCATCACCGATAAACTACAGTAGATGTTTAAAACGATCACGCTTAATACGGTTTCTCGCATAATACGCCACTTTACGCCAGTGCCTACAATTTAAGACATATTTTCATACATTTCTTAACGCCTGATACGATTCAGCATCCCGTTTAATACGCCCGATCACAGCATTAATGGCAGATAAATCCTATGTTTTCAAGGGAGAAACTTGTCATGGTGGTAAAGTGCGTAATGAGAGACTGACGGTCCTGGCCTGTGCCAACTCTGATGGGTCAGATAAGTAAAGGCGTTGTACTCAAGAATATCAAGCTTGTTTATTTACCTCCAAATGCGACAAACAAATTACAACCGATGGATTAGGGCATTATAAAGGTCATAGAGCAAGGTTATAGAACAAGACTGATACATCGCTATCATAAGCAATTAAACCTGAGACCATTCACAATCGTTTCAAGAAAGCAGGTTTCAGATATGATGCAATTGACGTCGTGTTAGAAGAAGAAGAACTCGAGATACTGCGGAGTTTTCCTGGTTATTCTTCCATTGACGACAATGTAGCACGCTACGAAATTCATTTAATTGAAGAGACACAATACACTGAACGAGGCCCTGAGTGATAATGATGAAGACAGGCATTATCATCTGTTAATGATTTAAGACGTTATGTAGCTTCTTTGAATCAATGCGTAAGTACGCACTGCAAAAATAAAATTATGTTGAACATCTTTTAATTGCTTATGCATCAAAATCTTTCAGTCAAACCAAAATATATACATACACAATTCATAAATATATAATTTAATACGTATCCAACGCACCGAAATTACAAAAAAAATACAATATAATATGTAGTACGTTTAATTTTCCCTATCCCGCACAATACGCTTTCTCGTTTAAGACGCGTTTTTGGTAGCGTCCCTGGAAAATCGTTTTAAGCCGGTTTTACTGTACATGTACTATTTCTTAACAACCTGGTACCGATAGCGTCACAAGGCGCTGTGGAGATAGTTCCTTCATAACCCTAAGCTCGGTGATAAGAGAACGAGAGAACGAGAGAAAGAGAAAAACACCATAAACAAACTAGAAGTGGGATCATATTTCACAATCCGGAGTCTTTGGTTCGTGATTAGCAATCACATGGGCACGCCAATGATATGATATCAATCAATATAAAGTCTACAGTTCCCGCTTACCGTCAATACGTATCCTCTTCAAGACAAATTCAGATTCTTCAACACATTTCTTATCACATAAACGATGACGAAAGTTTTTCTAAAAAGCCTCCATTACTGTCCAAGAGAACCAAGTATCAAAACAGTTTCGGTACCCCGAACCGCGCTCCAATCGTGTTGCATTCTAGATATGTACCTACTGCACACACACGGACAGACGGCATAATCGATACTTATTAGATATTAATATCCCGCCGCCCTCCCGCCAAATGGGATTGGGGGGGGGGGGAAATAGGGGGATGAAAATGTCGATAAAGCAGCAAAGCAATTAGAATTAGACTAGGTTTTATTTTTAAACGAGTATTGCTTTCACTTCATGCGGTCGCGTCATCACAACGACATCGTGACTTAAAGATATTACGTCCCATTACCCAGTAATGTCACTGCTTCTCTCAACTTTAAAACCGGACAATGAGCATCGAACAGTCGTGGAATATTGACCTTACCAACTAAAGCTACATACGGTCTTCTTCATTGGTACCTCACTCTCACCTATTTCTTACCGGCAAAGAACCTTCAGATGGCGGTATATCCATCCGAGATAGTGTAGCACAAATGCCCAGGACGGGGATTGGCACCAGCATCCCCGTCGCGAAAGCTGCGCTCTGCGATTGTCAATACGCTTGATCAGCGCGGCAATTATGGGCAAAGTTCCCCTTTCTTGGGCCTATGTCCAGCAGTGGACTTCTGATCAACAGAGGAATCACAAATATAATACTTATATACATATACTAAACACCCAGTCACAGGACAGATACAAATATCATCACATAAACATTTGTCCTGTGTGGGAATCGAACCCACGACCTTTGGCGCACAAGATAGAATCACTACCATCTGCGCCAATATCCATTAATCATCATATAAATCATACGTTTGCTAGTTTTATCGCATTTATAGAGACATGTCTACTAAAAGGTTCTACTGGAAATACAAATAACTAACATCAATACACTACACATAAGGCACAACTAACAAAGATACTAGCGACCCACCGTGACTCTGTTTATGAACTAGTATCGCTCCGCGGTTTCACTAGTATTACTCTCTGATAATGTAGCTCTATAATAGAGAAAGAATTTTTAAAATCGGGCAATTATTTTCCTAGATAATTGGTTACAAACGTACAGAAATGCACATTTCACTTAGAATGTTCCATTTAAGAAAAATTTTATATTGATTTAGCCTATTTTGGAAAATATAAAATTGCCAATGATTCTTGCTGATAATGTTGCTATTTATTAGTGTAAGAATTTTGAAAATCGGGCAATTACTTTCCGAGATAATTCGTTACAAATATACACAAATACAAATTTTGCTTAATTGTTATATTTTAGGTAGAGATCTTTTTTTATAATTTAATGTAGACTAATAATATGAAAGGGCTAATGTGAGTAAGGGAAGCAAGAGAGGTATGCCAAGATCGTAACAAGTGGAGATCCATAATCGGTAAATAACAGGTGCCTATAAGAACAGGCTAGACCTAGTTTAGGTACCTAAGTATCAAAATGTATTTTAGTTTAAGTTACCTTTTGTTGTTTAATAAAGTTATTATTATTATTATTATAATCACAACACACATACAGTCTACACAGGCGTAATGTATGTATGTATAATATAGACAATGATACTATGATAAATTTAGCTTTATATTGGGGAGGACATTTTCAAAATCGCTCCACCAGTTTATGAGTTGAATCGAAACAAACAAATAAAATATAAAATCATTCCTCAATATTAGTATCAGATTAACTGCACATACGCAGACAGAGCCACAGTCGGCCGCTAGTGTCGCCTACATTTTACCTTGCATTCCTTGATAACGTTGAGGTACCGGCACATTAGAACAGTGCCTCCCCCTGCACCAGGTGTCGTAAGTGGCGACTGAGGTACCGTAGCAGACAGATGCCGGTATATCCATTCAAAGCAGAAAACTCGAATGCTACAGGCGCGACAGAATGCGCAAAGCTACGCTTTCACGACACTTATTTATGGGCTTCCTTAGGGAAACCTATGTCCACTAGTGGACGGTCTAGAGCTGATGGTGATGGTGATGATTTCCTGGTACAAAACCTGTCAAATCACTCTGCCTGTCCGTCTGTCTGTTAATATTATATCATTGGTGACAGGGTGGTGGAAATTTGACCATATTTTTTGAAAATCTATAAAATCTCTTTAAATTTCCTTATATAGTGAAATCAGCAAACCTATAGACGACCGTGTCATCATAAAGATATAACTAGCAAGTCGCCAACCTTGTGAATTGAAGACGCTATATCAAATAACCCGGTACCTCTACCTCTCTCACCCTTTAAACTGGAACAAAGCGTTGCGAACACAGCTAACTGCCGGTACCTTTGTATGTGGTCTACCTCTAACAATTTTGATGTGTCTTTCAAACTTTAGTGTGTGTAATGGTTATTTTAATCAATTTAATATTTTTCTAGTTCATCACCACCGTCATACCAACCTTACCATAAGTAAGAGGGTATGTTGCTCATAATTACCACGCCGGGAAAGCGTGTTGACATTCGCGCTCTTCGATTTTCAATCGAACTTTCGAGCTGTTGTTGTTGAGTTGTCGGTGATTACATACATTCAGCCTCACTTAGCCGTGAGGTACCCACGGACTAGAATAGTAACTCCCTCTGTATCAGGTGTCGTAAGAGGCGACTGAGGTAGGGGAACCGATAGATGGCGGTATCACCATCCGAAACAGCGCAACTTAAATACTACAGGACGGGGATGGGCACTAGCATCTCCGTCGCGCTCTGCGATTGCCAACACGCTTGCCCAGCGCGGCAATTATGGGCAAAATTGCCTCTATCTTAGGGAGGCGTTTGTGTAACAGTGGACTTTCTATGGCTGATATAATGATGATAATGATGGTGATATACACTCAAATGTCAACTTATACAAGTTTGAAGCAAACGATAAAGAACATATAGGGACTCACTTTAGGAAGTAATATTCACTATTTCCTATGCATAAAACCTCTCAATATATTACTATAGATATATATATGTAAAGAAATATATTTCTTTAATTTGTATATGCGCGCGCACCGTTAGCGTGTCGCGTCAATCGAGCTGTCATTGTCAAAGACAAAAATATTCTGTTAATTGTTATTTCTTTATTTACAGGTAAGATTTTTGGTTAGTTGTGTAAATATTATACGATTGTGTGATATCTAATCATTATTTTATTATATTTAATTATACTCAAATAAGATTGATGTCTTTATTTACAGAGCAACAAATTGGAGTTTTATTTTACTTCAGATATTAAATCACAATTAATTGTCTTTATATATATATATATATATATATATATATATACTCATTTACAGAAAAAACGGGCACCTAAGCAATGAAACATTTCAAATGTTACTATTGGTTTGTTTGATAGTTATAGGTAGCTTTACCTTCAAAATTATGTAAATTAATAAGCAAATAAACGTTTTCATCAGAATTAATCATAAAAATTTGATAAAATTTATGGGTTTTAATGCTAAAGTTCACTAGTAGTGCATATGCTCATGAAGCAAAAGTTAACAAAGATTTTTGTTTGTTTCTTCTTTATTAAAGTAAAAGCAGATAAATGTTTATTATCGAGTGTGACCCCCTCTAGCTAATCACAGCTTGAATTCGTCTGGGTATGCGAGTAGCGAGGATATCCCGGATACTTGCTTGCGGAATACGTTCCCACTCCGCGGTAATCACATTCTTCAGCTCTCTGATGGGAGATGATTCTTCAGCTCTCTAACGGGAATGTGAGATCAGTACAACCGGTTGTACTGATCTCACGCGTCGTTTCAGAACGTCCCAGACATGCTCTATAGGATTAAGGTCGGGACTTCGAGCTGGCCAATCCAAACGACGAATGCCGACCTCTTGCATACGCTTCCACATCGCCAAACCGGTGGGCGCGAGCGTTGTTGTCCATAAAAATTGAGTCTTCGCCTAAAGCTGCCAATTCGGGTTGTGCATGAGGAATTAGAGAGCCAGTGAGCCGTTTTCAATGAAGACTAGCTCTGTACGATCCATTTAATTTATTTCTGCCCAAAACATAACAGAGCCCGCACCATAAAGTGTGATTTCTTCAAAACAAGCCTCTGCAAAGCGTTCTCCTCGTCTTCGTAGCACTCGCCGACGTCGATCTTCACCGAACAGAGATATCCTGGCTTCATCGGAGAACAATACCCTATTCCAGTCTTCTTGAGTCAATGACTCACAATTTCGAGCAAACCTAAGTCTGGCAACTCTGTGCTCACGGAGTAACTTAGTGCTGCGGGCCGGGCGATGACTGCGTATATTGGACGCGAGAAGCCTGACCGTCCATAGACTAATATGCACAATTCTTACTTCTTCGAGGTTGTTCTTAAGGTCCACATACGAAGACTTGCGATTTCTCAATGCGCGACTCACAAGAAGACGATCATCCCCGTGGTTGGGTACATGGTTTTCTTCCAGAACCAGGCGTTCTCTCGACGGAACCGGTATCTTGATACCGCTGCCAGGTCCTTTGAACCGTCGAGCGACTCACACTTGGCCTCTGAGCCACGAAGCATTGGCTGCAACCCTTTTCGAGCAGCGCAATAATTTTGGTAGCTTTTACCACTTTCTCTAACATTATTGAGACAGCTAAACAGCAATAAATGAAGCTTTGACAATTAAGAATATGAAATAAATTCATAAAAATTGACTAAAAGTTATGAAAACCGATATTATCTTTTGGAACTTCGCACCAAAAATGTAGGATAAAAAGTGGTTTTCTGTAAAAACGAGCATCGAACTAAAAAAAAAATTTAGAACGTACTGTTTTTAAACACCACGGCATTTCTAAAACCAGCCAGTAACATGTACAAATGATTGAAATCATTTTAGTACCGTATTTTTTTAAAGAATAATTAAAATCAAAACCGCCGGTTTTTTTCAAATGAGTGTATATATAAAAGTTACCCTGTCTGTACGTCTATACTAGAAAGTGGCCCGGTCAATCATAGTGTCGGCACAAGTCGACAGAACCCGTTCGCTTCTATATGCCGCAGTCAGTTTGCAGAATAAGTCCTAATAATAATAATATATTCATATATACATAACATCACACAACATCACACAACATCACACATCTCCGAGATGAGTTGCCCAAAGCACTCGTGCTACAGACGTAAGACAGTGGATCTTTATATAAAAAACGAGAAGCTAACTGACTGACATATCTTCGCAGGGCCTAACTATAATTGAAATTGGCACAGGGGTTTCCTTTTAAATGCAGGGAGAGAACTAAGAAAGATTTTTAAAAATTTCACCCCCTAAGGAAGAAAAACAAGTAGGAAGCTTTATCGTTTTTCGGTACGAAGGTTCATTATTAAAAGTCATAAAACACGGGTTAAATAATCATCCATTAAAGGGATAAAAGGAAGGGAACAAAATTAGTGTGAAAGTTCTATAATTTAAAAAAAGCACATGGCGGGAATGGGTAGCAGTATCCTCGTCGCGAAAACTGCGATCTGCGATTACCAACACGCTTGCCCAGCCCGGCAATTATAGGCTGAATTCCTCCATTCTTGGGGAGGCCTATGTCCAGCGGTGACTTCCAATGGCTGGTATAAAGATGGTGAAACAAAGGCGGGACTCGAACCCGCAACGTTTGCTTCCCCGGGGGACTACACTTATAATTATGCTACCAAGATCTCAGTAGATTCTTCATCCAATCGAATTCTTACTGCAATATTATTTTTATCAGGTAGGTAAAATTTGAATTCACTTCAAGAATATGTAATAAAATTGACAAATACTGACATCAGAGGTAGACCTCATGCAATGGTACCGCTTATCGCCAAACAGCAGTGTTCGGATTGTCATACTTCGGTTTAAAAGGTCAGAGCTATGAAATGACTGGACAACATGACATAACATCTTCAAGTCACAAGGTTGGTCACGCTAGTGATATCCTTGTGATATCACGAGTAGGCTGCGGTGACGCTGGGACTATATGCTTGTTTGTCGAATTAGTCACCAAAAAGATCAACCATCACTCCAGGCATAAAAATATAACGGACTGCAATCGGGCGTCGGCGTTTTGCATTCCAGCTAGCCGTAATACATAACACCGTGTTCTACAAACCGACTGCAACACATTGATAAACTTGTAATAAACACACCGCATTAATGACACAAAGTACCTGCCCCGTTTCTTGTGAATTCACTACGTTCTTTGGTAAACGTGCAGAGACCTAGATTCCAGCTATAATCATCGCCATCATCATATCTGCCGTTAGAAGTCCACTGCTGGACATAGTTTTCGCCATGAAAGGAGATTTTGCCCATTGCCGCGCTGGGCAAGCATGTTGCCAATCGCAGAGCGCAGCTTACGCGACCGGGAATCTGCTGCCCATACCCGCCTTGTAGTATTTGAGCTTCACCGCTTTATATAGATATGGTTCTGGTACCTTAGTCCCCTCTTACGACACCTGGTACAGGAGGAGATACTATTCTGCTCTAATAGCAGAATAGTACACATCCATACTTACAAACTTTTGTGTTTGATCTATGTGTGTGTTAAATATGTATATAGCTATTTCATTTGTGATTCCTCTGTTGTCTGAAGTCCGTAACACGCGTGCTTTGAGCGACTTACCACAGAATCGGAAGTCAAAGTATGAAATGTTGTGGGTATATACTTTAAAAAGACCAACATATTATACATCTATATACCTCTTACAAGTACAAAAAGTTGACACAAACCTCATGGCCATTAGGAATTAACCGACCGGATAACAAAAACGCGCACATCAAGGTGCAGCCAAGATAACAGCTGGTCACTGTCTTACTTTAAGTCAAATAAGTGAATGAATCATTAGCTTACTTAACCCACTATCACGGTTGAAACGTTACCAAAAGAATACCGGTCAAGCGCGATACGGTTCCGCGTGCCGAAGATTCCATACAAACCTAACTCCTCATACAAAGGATCGTCTGTATTGGTACACACTCACCTTAACTACCGTCAAACAGCAGTGTTCGCATTGCTTGTTCCAGTTTGAACGGTGACAGATGCGGTGAAGCTACTGGGCAAAGCAACATAATCTTTAAGTCACAAGATTAGTGATATCCTTGTAATATTACCCCCTTCTTAGGGAGGCATATTACCCGCAATGGACTTCCAATGGCTGATATGAAATTGCGAGTAAGAGAAGTGAGAGAGGTATGCCAAGACCGTAGCAAGTGGAGATCCATAGTCTCTGCCTACCGCGATGGGACACACGCGGGATGTATTTCTTTATATACAAAAAAATCAATTACCGTTTCGTACCGGCAGAGTAGAATAGTACCTCTCACTGCACCGGGTGTCGTAAGAGGTACCAGAACGAACAGATGAGGGTATATTCATTCAAAACCAGTGCAGCTCAAATGTACACGGCGGGGATGGGCAGCAGTTAACCCGTCGCGAAAGCTGCGCTCTGCGAATGCCCAACACGCTTACCCAGCGCGGCATTTATGAGTAAAATTACCCCTTTCTTGGAGACGCCTTTTCAGCAGTGTACATCTAATGGCTGGTATCATGTTAATGGACGGGCCCGATGGCGCAGATGGTAGTGATCCTGTCTTGTGCACCAGGGGTCGTGGGTTCGATTCCCACCCAGAGCAAATATTTATATGATGATATTTGTGTTTGCTCTGTGTATGGGTGTAAAATATAGGTATTTAAGTAGTATATTTGTGATTCCTCTGTTGTCTGGCGTCCGTAACACGCGTGCTTTAAGCGACTTACCACGGAGTCAGGTCAATGTATGAGATGTTGTGGGAATTTATTATTATTATTAATTATTATTAATTATTGTTATTTATATGTATTATTTAATTATATTTGTGACTCCTCTGTTGTTTGATGTGCATAACACAAGCGATGATAGTAAGCGACTTGTCATTGAGTCTAATCAACATATGAGATGTGCGAAAGTGTATTATTATAATATTTGTTCTGTATATCTAGGTGTTGAATATATGGTGTTCGTAACACGCGTGCTTTAAGCGACGTACCACGGAATCAGGTTAATGTATGAGATGTTGTGGGAATTTATTATTATCATTGTAATTAAATCATAGACAGCGTTTAACACAATATTGTGATCCCTCATGGCGGGGTCACAGACCCTAGATTATACTTTCACGCGTCGAGCAGTCTAGCGTGCCTAGGCGGGTCGTTTGACGGGAATCTGGGTAGCCTTACTCGTCGAAGCATTAGCATTATTATACGAGCCGAGTTGGAAGCAACTCGGCGGGACAAATATTGGAAAAAAACGGCAAAGCTTTGCCAACAAAACCAATGTACCGGTGGTGTTCTTATGAGCCAGGAGGCGCAGGTTCGATCCCAGGACAATCGTTAATGTACCAGATATTCGTGTCAAAAGTTACAGTTGAAGGGTGTGAGAGGCAGTGTAATGACTGGATCATCATTATCATATCCACCGCAATACGTCCACTGCTGGACATAGGCCTCTCCAAGTGATTTCCAATAGACTGATCGTATGCAGCCTGCGCACAGCGCGAACCTGCGGTTTTAGTCAGATCGTCTGGCCATCTTGCGGGTGGACGCCCCACGCTGCGCTTGTCCGTACGTGGTCTCCATTCCAGAACGACTTACGACTCCATCGTTCATCAGTTCTGCGTGCTAAGTGTCCTGCCCATAGCCACTTGAACTTACTAATCCGCCAGGCAATGTGGGTAAGTTTAGTTCTGTTACGGATCTCTTCATTCGATGATGTGACCATAATACCTTCAGGTCGGAACGTTATAGTGCCTGATGGCGCAGATGGTAGTAGTCCTATCTTATGTGCCAAAGGTCTTGGGTCAGATTCTCACCAAGGACCAACATTTACATGACGATATTTGTTTTGGGTCTGGATGTTAAAAACATGTAACAAAGCATTACATATGTGATTCTGTTGTGTGATATCCGTAACACGAGTGCTTTAATCGACTTATCACCGAGACAGGTCAATGTCGGTCACACTAGTGATATCCTTATGATGTCACGAGCGTGTATAGGCTGCGGTGACGAGCAACCATCACGTGGATTGTACCGCAAAATGAACCTGAGCCTCCTGAATGAAAGCCAGGTATAACCGCCAGGTCATATGAGAGATATTGTAAACATAAACGCATCTGATATATTTAATATTTACTTATATATATTATTTATTTATTTATTTAAAATATTTACATAGTTCCACCTAAACCAATAAAGATCAAGAGCAAACAGACAAAGAACAAAACTAAGACAATATATATACATATTCGGTTGCATCCATACTAATATTGCGAATACGAAAACGTGTCGTCTGTCTGACACTTAGAAAAAAAATTTGATGAAAATAAAAACACCCCTCCTTCCCACAGGAACCGGTTTTTGGGATAAAAAATAGCCAATATATTTACGTAGAGTTGACCTCACATAAGGTCACCTGCATTGGTACGTTATTCTCACCCATTTTGTACCGCCAAAAAGCAGTTTTTTTTTCTATGTACCTATTGCTGGACTACACAGATGCGTTCTGCGATTGCCTACAAGCTTGCCCTACGCGGCAATAATCGGCAATATTCCTCCTTTCTTAGAAAGGCCTATCCAGCAGTAGATATTTAATGACTAGTATGGTGATGATGATGATAGTTGTTATTTATATCTATTATTTATTCGCCGTGAGGTACCGGCAGAGTAGAATAGTACCTCCCCCTGTACCAGATGTCGTCGAAGGCGACTTAAGTACCAGAACCGGCAGATGGCGGTATATCCACCCGATACATTGCAACTCAAATTCACAGAGCGGGGATGGGCAGCAGCATCCCCGTCGCGAAAGCTACGCTCTGCGAATGCCAACACGCTTGCCTAGCGCGGCAATTATGGGCAAAATTCCCTCTTTCTTGGAGTGGCTTATTTAGCAAAATCTGGTTCCAATATTTGGTTCTCCTTCTTTCTTTGGTTTGGTTTGGTAATATTTGGTTCTGGTTCCAAAATTACAATATCTGGTACGATGATGACGATGAATCTAATCCAGCGCCACCAAACAAGATGGCGGAGCTGCTTGTTTGCAAGCAACTCTGTGCCCGTATCGCGCTTTTAGCTACGGTCGCCCGCAAGGCAAATGAAGTCTAAGCGGCATCGACGACGATCACTCGAGGGCGCCTCTAAAACTCGAACTCAACTCGGGTGGTCATCATCCAAATAGCCGTGTTCAGTGAAATTAATAATAATAATATATTATATTATATTATTATTATATACTCTTTATTGTACACCAATAAAAACAACACAAGAACATCACAAACACATGGAATAGTAGGTACAAGAGGCGGCCTTATCGCTAAATGCAATTTCTTACAGGCAACCTTTGGATAGAAATAATGTTAAAGCTAATGGAAGATTGAGGTGTGTTTAGTACAACAAACAAACATCCATACATATAAACATACTAGCTGTGCCCGCGACTTCGTCGCGTGGAATAGTTTATTAGGGTACTATACCTCTTTACCTTAACTTATAAAAACTTTGAATGTCATGTCTATTTATATCGAACCAATGTCCTGAAAAATAATTTTCAAGTTACTATCTCTATAAATAGCGATACTTCCATACAACTTTTCATCCCCCCTTTCGAACCCTTTCGACACTTATTTCTAACTAAAAATAATATTTCCTTTCTCAGGGTCTAAAGATTGTCTGTGCCAAATTTCATCAAAATCGGTCGGAGTTACTTAAGCATTTATATTATTATTAAGGATATACAATATGTATACATACATTCAAATACATATAAAGGATATAGTGCTAGAAATTACTGGGTGATGAGACATAAAATCATCAAGTCACAAGGTTGGTCAAGACCTGGTGGTATAATAAAAAAATAATCAATCGGTTTTAGTACCTCAGATGCCAAGGGAGGGAGGTACTAAAACCGATTGATGATGAGTACCTCCCTCTGTATCCCACCTGATACAGAGGGAGGTACTATTCTACACCGCCGGTACCACATAAGTCGGCTTTTAAATGTATAAATATTAACTGCGTTTTTTATTGCCATTTAATAATACATGTCGACTTGAGATTTATGACGGTTAATAATATATAGAATCGACGTGTGTGTCTGTCTGTGTGACCATGGCTGACGAACATGGCCTAACCTCGAGCGATTCGAGTCATTTATCAAGTGAGAAGTATTGTTTGACGCTCGAACTTGGCCTGGTTCGTTGATAGGTGCGCGGGCGCATGTTTGCAGAGTACAGCTCGTCTTGATATGAGCTTATAAGCTGGAGGATTTGGGTCTCCCCACGCAACATCAATTCAATGTTAATATTTATTTGCTATCTAAGTGTATTTACACTAGGTCTCACAATCCAACAATCCCTCTGTAATAGATGTATGAGGTGACTAAGGTACCAGAACCGACAGATGGCGGTATATCCATCGGAGACAGTGTACCTCAAATGCACAGGGTGGGAAAAGGCAGCAGCACCCCCGTCACGCAAGCTTCGCTCTGCAATTGCGAATTTCACCGTTTCTTGGGGTATGGCCTATGCCCAGCAGTGGACAACCAAGTGTTAACAGACATCTCATATATTGACCTGACTCCGTGGTAAGTCGCATGAAGCACTTGTGATACGTACATCAGACAACAGATGAATCACAAATATATTACTTAAATACAAATTTTTAACACCCAGACACAAGACAAACACAAATATCATCATATAAACATTTGTCCAGGGTTATCCCAGGACAAATATCGAATCTACCCAAGGATCCCTGGCGCATAAGACAGGATTACTACCAACTACGCCATCGGCGTTAAGATAAATAGAATGGAACTAACGATCTACGAAGGCGTTTGCGTTGTCATCTGCACAGATATAAACATACTTACCGATCGAAGTCAGGGCAAATACCCAACAAAGACACCAACAATTTGTTTTCAATATTTACAATCGCACAGTAAAAGGTAAATGTTGGAAAGAGAACGGGCTATAGGCCATTGAAGTAGTATCGCCCGTCTCTCCTCGCATCGTCTCGCGATGCCACTTCAATGGCCCGATGGCGCAGCTGGTAGCGATCCTATCTTATGCGCCCTAAGGTCGTGGGTACGATCCCCACCTAGGACAAATATGATGATTTTTGTATCTTTTCGGTGTCTAGCTGTTAAATACATATAATTTCAGTATCGTATTTCTGATTACTCTCAAGTCTGATGTCCTCAACACGCGTTCTTTTAGAGACATATCACGGAGTCAGCTCAATGATTATGTGAAAATTTATAATTATCAATGTTGCGCTTGTAACACGCGAGAACGCCTGCACGCGGGACGGCGCCAAGCTTATTCAAACATCTCGCAATAATATGATAAACAAACTTACAAATCGATATCGCTCTCATGTTATTATTTTTAGAGCGATAATTTATAGCCTATAGTATTCCTCGATAAATAGACTATCTAAAATTGAAATAATTATTCAAATCGGAAGATTACTTTTTGAGATAAACGCGTTCAAACAAACAGATTTCAGAAGTTGTGTAAGAATGATTGTGACACTTAATTATCTTCGCCCGAAGCTTCTAATGATCTGATTAAGTATAGATGTAAACCACTGACTTTATTGGCCAACTGAAAGTAGCTCAACGAGCTATGGAGAGGACAATGCTCGGAGTTTCATTGCGCGATCGAATTTACCAACCTCGAAGGACCTCGAAGGACCTCGAAGTTACCAACATTGCCTGGCGGATTAGTAAGTTGAAGTGGCAGTGGGCAGGGCATTTGGTACGCAGCACCGATAGCCGATGGAGTCGTAAGGTTCTAGAATGGAGACCACGTACCGACAAGCGCAGCGTGGAGCGTCCACCCGCAAGATGGTTAGACGATCTGACTAAAACCGCAGGATCGCGCTGGACACAGGCCGCACACAACCGATACTATTTAAAATTACTTGGGAAGGTCGTCCAGCAGTGGACGTCTTATGGCAGATATGGTGATGACAATAGGTGAAACTTTTTAAGGTAAATGATGATGAAAGGTGATGCATCAGACGTTGTCACGTCTTTATTTTATATCATGAAAATATTGCAAACAAACAAACAACGTGACACAAATTGTTTTACATAAAATCAAGCTGACCCGTCAAACGCAGTACTATCTTCAATTAAGACAAACTATCCTATCTCTAACTTTGGATCAATCTGTACACAGCAAGCAAACATTGACTGGAATCAGTTCAGACGTTCATGTAAATTTATAGTTGCAACACTCATATGTACATACATATATACATCACGCTTTAGTCGCACCGTGGTAGGCAGATGCTACGATCTTGGCATACCTCTCTTGCTTCTCTTACTCGCATTAGTCCTTTCATACACGCTCGTTTATTCTCGGTACTTCTGACCTGACCCTTCTTTAATACCTCTTCTACCTGGTTAAGATATGTCCGCCTCGGTCGTCCTATACCAACTCTTCCATTCACATCCGCTCTATATATTTGTGCAGTCATTCTACTTTCATCCATCCTTTCTACATGTCCAAACCATCTCAACATTCCTTCCTATATTTTTTTCACACCATATATAGAGTCCTGACTTTTCACATCAATGACGACTTTGTATAATTTCTACCTTGTTTGTGATGAGTCACAAGTAAAACACCTGAAAAAATGATAGAAACAGTTTTTGACACCAGATACGGAATCAGAAAGCCCATATCTTCGTCTGTACGCCTGACAACCACGTAACTGTAACCACGCGTAATTATAACTTAGAACATCATCATTATCATACCAGCTATTGTAAATCCACCGGTGGACATAAACCTCACCAAAGGAGGAGGTTATATGGCCATAATTGACGCGCTGGCAATCGCAGAACGTAGCAGCTTACCACTGTTCCGGATGGATGTACCGCCATCTTTAGGTTCTGGTTCCTTAATCGCCTCTTACGACAACTGGTTCAGTGCGAGATTCCATTCTATTCTGCCTGTACTTTACTACATACGTTCCCCAATCCATCGTGAAGGTCTATGTCCATCAGTGGACGTCCTACGCATGATATGACGAAGAAGACAATGAAGATAGAGTTACAACGAACACAAATAAAATACGTGTTCTGATAACGATTTGTAATGAATCTCATGATTATGAAATTCATTGAAACGTGCTCAGAGTAATTTTGTCATATATTATCTAAGAAATATTTGTCATGTTATGTAATTAATTATACAACAAAACTCAACACATATAGTTTTCAAGGTAGATATTACAATTACGGCAGAGTAGAATAGTACCTTCCTCTATACCAGGTGTCGCAAGAGGTGACCGAGTTACCAGAACCGACAGATGGATGACCTACCCGAAATGCAACAGGGCCTGAACACCCCCTTAGCTTGAGGAGACGTAAATATTTTGACTGATGGCACAGATGGTAGAATTCCTTGTACGCCAAAAGTCGTGGGTTCGATCCCCACCCAGGACAAATATTTATATGATGATATTTATTTTTGTTCTGTGTCTGGGTGTTAAATTTATGTATTTAAGTGGTATATTTGTGTTTCTTTGTCGTGTGATGTCCGTAACACAAGATGTTTAAGCGACTTATCGCGGAGATAAGTCAATGTAAGAAATATTGTGGGATTTTTTTTATTTATTACGGTGGGAATTGATATTCATTTAATCACCATAAAAGTGGTTATAACATACAGAATGTTAGTTTAATAGGTCCTAGGTTTCTTATAAATTTACCTTTTCAAGGTATTGTAATAAACTTAATAAAAAAAGTTTATAAAACCTTTCAAAATTAACATCTCTCAAAACATATAACCTAATATTTTTCGTCATACCAGCCATTGGAAGCCCACAGCCGGACATAGGTCTCCCCAAGAAAGGGGAAACTGTGCCCATAATTGCCGCGCTGAGCACGCGTGTTGGCAATCACAGAGCGCAGCTTTCGCGACGGGGACGCTGCTGTCCATCGCCTCGAATGGATATACCGCCATCTGTTATTTCTGGCACCTCAGTCGTCTCATACGACGCCTGGTACCTACAGGGCAGGTACCATTCTACTACGCCGGTAGCCCACGGCACGCATAATTTGGGTAATACAAATATGTATTAAATGATATTTACGTTTGTTTTGTGTCCCAGATACAGAACAAACACATCTGTATTTATAAATTAAACATACGTCATCACACCAGCCATTGAAAGTCCACTGCCGGACATAGGCCTCTCCAAGAAGGGAGGTTTTTTGCCTATAATTGCGGCGCCGGGCAAGCGTGTTGGCAATCGCAGAGCGCAGCTGTCGCGACGGGAATGCTATTGATCATCCCCGCCCTGTGCATTTGAGCCACACTATTGGGGATGGATATGCCGCCATCTGTCAGTACTGGTACCTTACTCGCCTCTTACGACACCTGGTGCAGTGGGAGGTACTATTCTATTCTACCGGTACCATACAGCATACATGTATTTATGTATATTAAAGACTTATGATTTGCCTATATACCTTTCTTTGACTCAGTACATGTGACATATTGTGAGTGTTCGTATATTTTTAAATAAATATATAACTTATATGCTATATCTCCATATACAAACGTTAGTGACGAAACTATGCCGACATTTTATCAGCGGGATAATAGTAAAAGTTTCTCGGAACCAAAACACAGGACGTGATAAGAAACAGGTGTGCCAAAACTAACCGGTTGACTAGATTGGTCCAAGCGACAACATTCTAAAGTCATCATTATCACCATCATCAAAGACTTTTCCAAGTATGAGGGAATCTGCCCATAAATGCCGCGCTGGGCAACCGTGGTGGCAATAGACGAGCGTAACCATGCGACGGGGATGCTGCTGCCCACCCCCGCCCTGTTGCATTTGAGCTACTCTGCTTCGGATGGATATACCGCGATATATCGGTTCCGGTACCTCTACCGGCTCTTCTGACACCTGGTACAGGGGACGTACTATTCTACTTTGCCAGCACCTCGCCAGATATATCAAAGAATAGTGTGATAAGAGATCGATGTGGTGTAAAAGGTGATGTTGTGACAACAATAGAGGAAGTAATGATGAGACGGTTTGGACATGTAGAAAGGATGCATGAAAGTAGAATGACTGCACAAATATATAGAGCGGATGTGAATGAAAGAGATGGTATAGGACGACCCAGGCGGACATATCTTAACCAGGTAGAAGAGGTATTAAAGAAGGACCAGGTCAGAAGTACCGAGAATAAACGAGCGTGTATGAATGGACTTAGGCTCGCCTAAAGGAAGCAAGAGAAGTATGTCAAGATCGTATCAAGTGGAGATCCATGTTTTTTTTATTATGTACAGTCTGATCCAACTTGAGAGATAGGGTAGTTTATATCTCAATTTATAATCGTTTGAAGGGTGAGACAGGCAGTAAAATTACTGGGTAATGTCACAATGTCTTCAATGTACAAAGTTGGTACACTAGTGATATCCTTGTGATATTACGAGCATCTATGATCTGCGGGGACATAAACTATCACGCGGACCATATACTTGTTTGCTGATGGGCTTCCCCGTCGCGAGGCTACTTACAGTGATTGCCACCACGCTAGCCCAGCGCGTCAATGCTAGGCAAAGTCTTCCTGTTTTGTGGAGGCTTATGCCCAATGGTGATCGTGCAGCAGCGGGTACAATGATGATTAAATTTTTAAACTATATGCTAGGATAACAAGTGGTATTGAGGCCGTGAGGTACCGGCAGAGTGGAGTAGTACATCCCCCAGTAAAAGGTGCCGTAAGAGGCGACAAATGTACCATAACCAAAAAGTGTAGCTTAAGGGCGGGAATGGGTAACAGTGTCTCCGTCGGGAATGCTGCACTTTGCGATTGCCAACACGTTCGCCCAGCGCCCAGGCCAATGTCCAGTAGTGGACTTTTAATGGCTGATATGATGATGATGAAGATGATGACAGAGCCGAGCCCTCAAGTCTAAGGACGTGACTTCGCCCCTTTATATGTGGTCTACCGCTTGTGCAATGGGCTAGGTTCTGGTTCGGTTCTTTCAATAATCTCACTGCAACTCATCAAACACAATCTCAAAATATTCTTTATTCAAGGTAAGCCCGTGAGGTACCGGCAGAATAGAATAGTACCTCCCATTGCACCGGGTGTTGTAAGAAGCGACTAAGGTACCAGAACCGACAGATAATGTGATATATACATCCGAAAACGTGCAGCTCAAATGCTCAGAGTGGGAATGGGCAGTAGCATCCCCGTCGCGATTGCCAACACGCTTGCCCGGCGCGGCAATTATGGGCAAAAAATATATGGGCCTCCTTTCTTGGAGAGGCTTATGTCAACCAGTGGACTTCAAATGGCTGGTATGATGACGGTAAGCTAAGCTAAGCTAAGGTAATTACAAGCACTTTGGAATCCTCAAACAAGATACAATAATAATGAAAAAATAAGTTCTACATTCAATTTAACTCATGACTCCGATGACCCTATGGAGTCTCAACAAAAAATGTAAAAAATATTTAGTAGAAAAGAAATTAACTTGTCTTGGCTTCAAGCGGCACTAACGTTGTGCAATCGAGACCTTAGCAGCAGAGACCAGATGGCGCAGATGGTAGTGATCCTATCTTGTACGCCAAAGGTCGTGGGTTCAAACCCCACCCAGGACAAATATTTATACGTTGATATTTGTGTTTTTTCTATGACTGGGTGTTACATATATGTATTTAAGTATTACATTTGTGATTCCTCTATTGCCTGACGTCCGTAACACGCGTGCTTTAAGCGACTTAACACGGAGTCAGGTCAATGAATGAGATGTTGTGGTAATTTTAACCTTACTTCGATATTTTCTAATCTAAATATGATCGTAGCCGACAGATGGCGGTATATCCATCCGAAGCAGTATAACTTACATGCAACAGGGCGGGAATGGGTAGCTGCATTCCCGTTGCCACGCTACGCTCTGCGATAGGCACCACGCTTGCCCAGCGCAGCAATCATTTACATTCTCTCTTTTTCGGAAAGGTCTATGTCCAGCAGTGGACTTTCAATAGCTGTTATGAAGCCCAACAGTGGGGCAATTGTGTAATGATTCTTTTTAGAGGATTACAGTATGGAGTGCTTCAGGAAGGGAGCAAGGAGGTTTCAGGGTCGACACCGCATGAATGATGCCTTAGTTATAAACTATTACCATGCAGGCTGCATACGTGTTTGCAACCTTTGTGGTATTAAAATATCGCTAGCAGCTCATACCCTAAACCATAAACCACATGAAAGCAAACCGCCATACAAACACACCACCACTATCAAAGCGTGGTCATGCCCAACGCGAAGTATGTTAAGTCACTCATATGACTCGGACACAAAGAATAATTTGATAACATGCCCGATGATAGTGAGCCTGTCTTGTGCACCAAAGGTCGTGGGTTCGATCTCAGGACAAATATTTTTATGATGATATTTTTGTTTGTTCTGCGTCTTGATGTTATATATGCGTATTTAAAGAGAACATTTGTAATTCCTCTGTTTTGTGATGTTCTTAACACAAGTGCTTTAAGCGACTTGACACAGATTCAGGTCAAGTTATATAAAAAGTCGTAAGAATTTAAAAACAAACACACATTTAAAAAAATTATTAATTATTAATAATAATAAATGACCGTGTGGTACCAGCAGGTGAGAATAGTACCTCTCTGTACTAGGTGTCGTAAGAGCCGACTGAGGTACCGGAACCGACAGATGGCGGTGCATACATCCGGAGCAATGTAACTCAAATACAATAGGGCGGGGATGCGCAGCAGCATTTTTGTCGCGAACCAACGCTCTGCGATTGCCACCCAATTGGCCGGCGTCGGCAAATATGGGCAAATTCCCAAAAGTTACTCAAAAGTAACGTAATAGGGAACTTTTCCCCTTTTAAAGTTATGCTGCCCAAAGACACTATTCCACGAGGACGAAGTCGTAGGCACAACTGATACTCACATATACACAGCTAGTAATATGTATATATATATATGTTGTTCTGCCATATAAATTTTATAAAATGACTGAACAAATAGGGGTTGGTGGTAAGGTGAAATTTTTGGGTTGTATGAATGTAATGTTCGATCACCCCTTATCACTTAGAGGTTTGAAAAATAAATAGAGACTACGGGAGCACTGAGAAAGGGTTATTCAATAAAAAAGTTCTTGATTGAAAATCATAAATCAATCACCCTTAAGGGGGTAAAACGGAGTGCAAATTAAGTGTCATAGTTCTACAGCTTAATGCAGGTGAAATCTATATAAACAATCAAAGAAGTCCAAAGAAAATACAACACGAATGTGTTTCATGGTCAAATTTCCAATGTACTATATTTATTTCATATCTCACTAGCAACTCGCCCCAGGTTTGCTCGGGTGCAATGAAAGTAAAAATGGTTATTGTCTGTAACCCATAAGAGATAGACATATACAACCGCGAACTTTTTTGTAGATCATTTTAAGGTGTACATTGTAAGGTGTACTGTGTAGTACATTATTTTGATCTATCTCGTCGGGTTCAGCCAGCGTTTGCTTTGTAAGCACAAACAAATGGAACCACATTGGAAACTTCCAAAATTATCAGTGTTTCTCTACAATATTATGCATGATCACACCAGCCATTGAAAGTCCACTGCTTGACATAGGCCGCTCAAGTAAAAAGGTTTTTTGCCCATAGTTGTCGCGCTGGGCAAGCGTGTTGGCAAACGCATAGCGCAGCTTTCGCGACGGGAATGCTGCTGCCTATCCCGGTCTTGTGCATTTGAGCTGCACTGTTCCGGATGGATACACCGCCATCTGTCGGTTCTGGTACCTAGTCGCCTCTTACGATACCTGGTGCAGTAGGAGGCACTATTCTACTCCGCCGGTACACGGTTTTACACATTATGCATGTTACGTTATGTTCTTTACATACATATAAACCTTCTTCTTTGATCACTCTATTTAAAAACGCATCGACATTCGTTGCGTAGTTTTAAAGATTTAAGCATACATAGGGACAGACAGACAGCAGGAAGCGACTATGTTTTATACTGTGTATTGTTTACAAATAATGTTTGTTTATCTTTATCATATATATTTTTTCTGCAACACCATATCATTTTTTGTTTCATTTAATGGTTGCCTGGGAGATAATGTCAGCTGGCATAAAGTCCGCCATTCGTAATTTTTATTTGTGCAATAAATTTTGATAAATTAATAAACAGAATAATATATTACTGCACAAACGACATGTATAATCAATAAATAAATTCACAAAACATCCCATACATTGACCTGACTCGGTGATAAGTCGCCTAAAGCACGCATGTTACGGATATCAGACAACAGAGGAATCACAAGCCTCCCTGTACACTACGTTGGCTGTGGTATTTGTAGGTGGCAACAAAACGTATTGATTTTCAGGAGATCCTACTCGAGAAAGGCCACATACAATTGCTCTCGTCTAGTTAGTTACTCGATGCACTGCGTGGCGGCCGCCACCGGCATGTATTTTTATTTTAATTTCATGATATCTTTTGAATGGCAATCCAATAATTTAAAAAGTAATCATCAGGTATTGAGACATTCTTGAATATTAAATTATTTATTTGGATAACAATTTATAAATGGTAAAGATGACACAGTCTAATTTTTATCGGCATTTCTATCAATTTTTTATATGTAAAAAAGTAGTTATAGTAACTACAATAGTTAGACATATGGTCTCGGGAGATTTTTGTAGATATTGATATATTTTATAATATTGTCGATCATTTTTGTTTTTGTAGCGTATGCGAGGAAAGACAATTTATGGCTAATTTTTTACACCTTTGGTTGGTTTTAATAGGATTATCCAAAGATTTCTATAGTAATCTAGTACTAAATATAGCCTATGTTACTCAGTGACAATGTAGCTTTCTAATGAAAAATTAATTATTAAAATCGGTCGGGTACTTTTTGAGTTTATTCGTTACATACAAAAACACAAATCTTTCCTCTTTATAATATTAATGTAGAAGTGTAGATTTAACACGCACACATAGAACAAACTTATGTTTGTAAGTATGGATGTATGCTATTCTGCTCTGCCAGCCGTGAGGTACCAGAGAAGAGCAGAATAGTACCCTCCTCCTATACCAGAACCGCCACATATCGGTATATCCTACGTAGCTCAAATTTGTAGTATTTATTTATTTTTTAGGGCGGGTATGGGCCGCAGCATTCCCGTCGCGAAGCTTCGCTCTGCGATTGCCACTACAATTGCCCAGCGCGGCAATTATGGGCAAATTCCTGCTGTCTTGGGGAGGCCTATGTTCAGCAGTGGACGCTTTAGGGTTGCTATGATAATGATGAATGTATGTCTGTAACTCATTCACACCGGAACTGATCAGCTGACATGACTAAAACTTGGCACGGTTATTATCGATAGTCTGGAGTAACACATAGGTTTTATTTATTCTGAGAATACTTTCCCGTAGGATACATCTAGTTTTTTATTAGTCTGTACGGAATCTGCACGACGTTTTGCACAGTTTAGTCTCAGTCACGGAGCGACATACAATTCTTTTCGGAATACCAAGAGTTCCTCAGGGATGCGATCTAAGACTCGCGGGCGGGTAGTGATTATTATATTAATGCTTTTCTCGGGTGGGGATCGAACCCACGATCCTTGGCGTATAAGATAGAATCGCTACCATCTGCGCCATCGGGTCCGTCGACAATCTTTTAAAGTTTAAGCTTAATTAATAGTGTTTTGTTGTGTTAGTAAAGATGTAACTTTCGAATTTATACGCGTAAATTTAAAAAACGTATTTGTTTATTTAAATCGTATCGTACAATCCAAAAGGAAAATATCTCCTCTCTTTATAACGTGCTTTATTTTCTACTTTTGCAGCTACCCCGAAAAAAGTCCCGATAACTCTCAATCGATGTTCCGATATTCATAACTCTTAACTCAATTCTAATAGGTATATCGCAGACATTTATAAATTATTTATCAAAATTAAAAATACGAAGTACTATTTAAAAACACTTATTTTTGTATAAAGACCCCGATGACTCGTTGGGTCACAAAACACAAAAGTTTATTGCCTTGTTTCAAATTCAAATTCAATATAACTGGTGACAAAGACCGAAACCGAAAGATGGCGGTATATACAACCGAAAGAGCGTTGCTCAAACGCATCACGCCTATGTAGAAATCATAGCCAAAATACCGAGAGTGCTTGGCCTGTCGGTGGACGGTGGACGGTGGACGGGAATTATTCCCCACGGTGGACGACTTACGGCTCAGAAAACTATTATGATTTGAAACCACGAGGTATTGGCGAAATCCTCATTACCTAAAATTGCCTAACTTAGAAATAAGGTATGAGAAGGGTAGGCTCATTTTTTTTCATAAACACAGAGTAACAAATAATATTTTTTTTATAAAAGAGTACTTAGTACATGTGGGGGACCTCATACAAAAATATCTGCGTAGGTACCTCACGCTCATCAATTTCTGCCGACACACAGCAGTGTTTGCATTGCTGTGTTCCGGTTTCAAGAGTGAGATTACTGGGTAATGTGACATAATATCTTCGAGTCCACAAGGTTGCCAATATGCTGATGTGTCGCTTACTTTCACGCGGATTGTAAGCTAGTTAGTCGACTTAATTAAAAAAAGTTTTTATAAAAAAATCTGACGCAATCATATTCCACAATATAAACATAAATAAATATGAAAGATTATATAAAACAAATCCACTTCAAATGCAACAAAATAACGAATTAAAAATAAAAACATCCAAAGGTATATTAAAACAGTGAAAAACAACCAAAAAAATGAATAGATGGCATTAAAGAACTTTAATGTTGGTTAAAAAAAAAACAAGTCAAAGGAAATTAACGAATGCCTCCAAGCTCTAGAGCTCAGAGACAAACTCCAATTGCTCGCGCCGCATACAGCCGTCCGCGTTCGATCGATTCAAAAAAGTCAGCTGCGCCCGCGCCACTATCAGTCTCCCGCGGTCGCCCGAGGTGAACGCACGCCCGCACGCCGCGCACCCGCCTCGCCGCATTCGTTTCCCGCGCGCGCCGCCATCGTTTCCCTATGTTTGCCATTACACAAGTTGAAAAGTTTTACATAATTTTTGACAGTTCACTTGAGCAACCCGCCCGGTTTGGTAATTCGCTTTTTTTTTTATTTTTCTCTACGTTATGTTCTTTAAGTCACCTTTTGATAGGACAAAAAAGAAATTATAGCGAGACGGTGTTGTTAGAATATTTAAAACGATTTTTTTTTGTCGTTAACCAATAGTGCTTGCTGGCTGGATTCGAACGTGTCTCTTTTTGTATGCGAGGTAATATTGTATTTATAATTGGATATATTTGTGTGACACATTAATTTATATTAATTATCCTGCAATATACATACCCATATGTATATAATGATATTATTCAAATAATTGGGATAAATGAAATAAAAACGTAATTGCGTTTCTCTGTAATAGTGAAAAATCGTTTAAAGCCTTTACAGGTCTTTTCAAAAATAAATCCTTTTGATGTGAAACATATCACAATTACATTTTTTCATAAAACGTCACAACCGTCAGTCGTGACATCTAGTGGCCCTGTCAATAAAACGACAAAGACAAACTTAAAAAAAGATAAAGTAAACCAAAGAAGTTTTCTATACATACATATGCCACTAATATTAAAAACTAGTGGCGTGCCTCGACTCTGTCTGTGTACACAATAACATTTTATTAGTTGAACCAATTAAAATTTTAGTCTCGAAAAATAAAAAATCAATCTTCAAACTTTGTACAGATGTTCGACACTCATTCACGCAAACACAGCTACACAGATCTAGGTGAAATTCGGCACAAATATTTTTAATAGTCAAGAATAAAGAAGTACAAGCAAATTTTTATCCAAGTAACGTTTTCTTGGGATATATAGAGTTTAACTGTCTGAGTGCGATAACTTCTAGGGATACGTAACAAGACTTCCGAAAGGACTACTAAGTGAAGACAGACGGGACAATGTCGAAGCTGGTAATAACAAAAAAAAAGTAACGCACTAAAATTATTAACGTGACAGTATGTATGTATGTTTGTTGATCTTCAGGCCAGAAAGACTTGACAGATCTGGGTGAAGTTTGGCACAGTGATTGTTGATTGTCTCGAATAACGCAAAGGACAATTTTAATCCCGAAACCACGTTCCTGTGGGAGAACTGTTGTAGATCTTTTTTTTCTAAGCGATAACTTACGGTTAGGCAAAAGATAAACATGTGCGGCCCTAGGGTGGAATATTTTGTGTTTCTAGTCTATTATTATGTAAGCAAATCCATTTGTTTGGTACGGTTTAACTCAGAAACAATTAGATCAATTTTAAAAATATTTATCTATGAGAAAGTTTTAGCCGTGAGGTACCGGCTGAGTAGAATAGTACCTCCCGTTGTACCAGGTATCATAAGAGGCGACTAAGGTATTAGAACAGACAGATGGCAGTATATCCATCCGATACAGTGTAGCTCATGTACCCAGCTGCGATCTGCGACACGCTTGCCCAGCACGGCAATTATGTGCAAAATTCCCCCTTTCTTGGGGAAGCCTACGACAAATCGTGGACTTCCAATGGCTGATAAGGTGATAAATACGAAGATATTATAAATATAAGTCACACTTAACTGCACACGAGGACTCGATCTAGGCTAAATAACAAGCTCGATTCGCCGTCTGTTAGAAATTTTCTGATGATGGTGTGAAAAGTTTATAAGAAACCACCACCGCGAAGACAAACAGACAGAAAAAGTAATATTTCTTTCTATGATAAACTTTTTTCTACATACACTGATTTGACTCCGGGATAAATCGCTTAAAGCACTCGTGTTACGGACATCAGAAAACAGAGGAATCCAAAATACTTTATCATTGTAACCATTGCAAGTCCAGTCCACCCACAATTTCCGCGCTAGGCAAGCGTGCTGGCAATCGCAGAGCGCAGATCTCGCAACGGAGATGCTGCTGCCCACCCCGCTCTGTGTACCTTAGATACACTGTTTCGGATGGATATATCGCCATCCATCCATTCTGATTCCTTTGTCACCACTTACCAGACATGGTACAGAGGGGAGGTACTATTCTACTCTGCCGGCACGTGAATGTTAGAAAATATTACGATTGATGTGTTTGTTTTGTGTCTGGGTGTTAAATATATATTTAAGTATTACATTCGTGATTCTACAGTCTGATGTCTGTAACACAAGGGTTTTTAAGCGACTCATCTCTGAGTCATGTGAATGTATGAAATGTGCAATTTTTTTTTAATTATTATAGAAATAAGTTATTTAAAATTAAAAATGGCGGAATTGAATTGTGCGGTTTCCGCAAACTCAATTAGTTGCGTTTCGCGTATTCGTTGTTGAGACCTTCGCTAAATAATTTATTGAAATGTTTGAATTAATTAATTTTAACCTTCTTTAAATATTATAGGTACACACATATATATATATATATATATATATATCTATTTTGTTGTTTTAGATATTCGTTGTCTACATATGTTAAAAAAATTAACTTCACACAACATCTCATACATTGACCTGACTCCGAGATGAGACGCTTAAAACACCAGTGTATGTACACAATACTCAAATACATATTTAGCACCCAGACACAAAACAAACACAAATTTCTAACATGTAAATGTTAGAAATTTTGATGATATTTGTGTATAATCATCATGTAGAAGTTTGCATAAACACAAGTCAGGTCAAGTCAGGAGAATGTATGAGATGTTGTGTGGATTTAATTTTATTACCGTATGTATAATACCTATACTACTAAATTACTGGGTAAATGTGATATAATATCATCAGTTCACAAGGTTTGCGACACGCTAGTCATATCCTCGTGATGACACTAGCGTGTATAGGCTGCGGTCACGTTTATTATTACGCGGACAATAGGCTTGTTTGTTAACTACATACTATATGTATATGTATATCGTCATCATCATCATACCAGCTATTGTAAGTCCACGGCTGGACATAAGCCTCACCAAGAAAGGAGGTTTTATGCCCATAATTGCCGCGCTGGACATGCGTGTTGGCAATCGCAAAGCGCAGCTTTTGCGACGGGAGTTCTGCTGCCCATCCCCACCCTGTGCATTTGAGCTACACTGTCTCGGATGGATATACCGCCATCTGTCGGTTCTGGCATCTAGGTCGCCTCTTACGACACCTGGTGCAGGGAGGTACTATTTTATTCTGCCGGTACCTCACGGCACCGTATATTTATATGTATATAAACATCAGAAAACAGATTCACATGTATAACACTTTGGAGTCACAAAATGTATTCATGATTGGTTTGAATACATTATCTGTAAGGGTCTTTTGGCAAGTGTTCCTCAAACTGTTCAGTGGGACCCCCAAGAGAGTCACTCAGGTTTACCCTTTGGCTCATATTCTCAAATTTGTAAGATGCGGATATCATTCGGCACAGATTGATCGTTTGATGGATATGTCTATCTTATGTATCAAAATGTATTTTAGTATAAGTTACCTTTTGTTGTTGAATAAAGTTATTATTATTAATGATATATTTATTTTAATAATAATGATTTTCCTTCCAACAAGTCGACAAATATTTCGAGCCATTATCGACTGCAATACATACTTCGAATTACAAAAAAACAATACCTGAAAAATCCTTGGAACCTAGCCACGATAAACACTTCCCCTTCTAAAGTCTAGAACTATCTAAATCGCCTAATTGGTCGTTTCTCGTCCGACAAAATTAACAATTTGTTAATTATAATTATTATTATTTGGTGCAGGGGGAGGTGCTACTCTACTCTGCCAGTACCTCACTGCACTGTAGCCACTTAGGTATCAGAACCGACAGATGGCGGTATATCCATCCGAAACAATGCAGCTTAATTGCACAGGGCGGGCTGGGAAGTCGCGAAAACTGCACTTTCCGATTGCTAACACACTAGCCCAGTGCGGCAATTATGGGCAAATTCCCCCTTTCTTGGGGGGGCCTATGACTAGCAGTGAACTTCCAATGGCTAATATGATGATAATAATTTTATATTCCCACAACATATTATACATTGATCTGACTCTATGGCAAGTCACTTAAAGCACTTGTGTTGCGGACGCCAGATAACAGAAAAATAACAAATATATTACTAACATATATACTTAACATCCAGACACACAACAAACACAAATATTATCATATAAATATTTGCTCTGGGCGGGAACCGAACCCACGACCCTTGGCGCACAAGATAGGATCACTACCATCTGCGCCATCGGGCCCGTCAATTTTTTATTAACACATCAAATATTTAAATTATAGTCTTCAATATCGTTAGCGACATTCGAATAGACTTTATATCATATTTATCTAAAGAGTCTTCATTCAATTACGATACGTCTTTATTCTACAGTCAAACAGATACAAAAATAATGGGTTACAAATAATAAGAAAAAGGACAATGGGCAGCCTTATTGCATAGAGCGATCTCTTCAAGGCAACCTTTGGATAGAAATAAACACTAAGAAAATAGCTAGGTGATTTGTTGTGTATCTATTTGGAAGAAATCATATAGATTGTTCGTCATGCTAGCCATTGAAAGTCCACTGCTGGACATAGGCCTCACCAAGAAAAGAGGTTTTCTGCCCATAACTGCCGCGCTGGGCAAGCGTGTTGGCAATCGCAGAGCGCATTTTTCGCGACGGGAAAACTGCTGCCCATCACCGCCCTGAACATTTGAGCTCACTTTTTTTACATGGATGTACCAGGTGGCGGTCGGTTCTGGTAACCTTAGTCGCCTTTTAAGACATGTACAGAGAGAGGTACTATTCTACTCTGCCGGTACCTCACGGCAAATTCTGTAGTAATAATTACAAAAGCAGTCACTCAAAACATTTACCTCACGCAAGCTCGCGACGAGGATGCTGCTGCCCATCCCCGTCTGGTACAATAGTCGACACCCGGTGCAGCAGGAGTTACTATTATACTCCGCCGGTACCTCACGGCAAGTGTAATGCTCCCGGAAAATAGACAGAGACAAAGCCGCGTCCTTGACAGAGCGGCTAGCCTGATCAGTATTCAGCGCGCATTCGACTGCGGTCCGAATGACGTTCACTCTGGATATACGACGTTAAACGACTTATCACCGTTTACATACCACAACAGTTCCTAGTGTTAACTATATAAAATTTTAATCGCATCTTTTTCCTGCTTGGACATCATATTTCTGACAACCCGATGGCGTTCTTAGTACGGTAAAACGGGGCTACTTTAACATTATGGGTAGCTTTAACAGTTCTTGGGGCTACTTTAACAGTGTGCCAAATAATGGTTTAAAACTGTGCGGAACTTACAACTTCTTTGCCGCTTATGACGAAGCAGACTTCATCCGATGTCGATATTCCTCGTAATTTTTCTCATAAAAGGACATTAAGGGGCAAGTGGAAGAATAAGGAGAAGGGCAAAAGGGCAACAAATTAATATTTTTTTTATCAAATTGATGTCAAGTAACCCTTGCACTTGAGATCTTCGACGTTGATTGCGTTCTAATGCATTGTTAAAGAAACCCCACTTCGGGGTTTCTTAGACACTTAAAATATATATATATAAAATTGTGGGGGCTTGTAGGGTTTGTTAATGGTATGAGATTGATAGTCAAAGGACACATTGTTCTATTGGAGCAATAAACCTATCCATTTTAGTTGCATAAAAAAAAAAGATTATTATAAAACTAATAAAATCTGTGCAAAGAAACCCCGTTTTACGGTAAGTTTCTTTGTAATTATAATAATAAATTCAATCACAATATCTCATCCATCTGACTCCGAAATAAGTAGCTTAGATCAACAGAGGAATCACAAATATAACACTTCAACACATACTAATAACAAATACAAACATTCGTAAAAAGGAATCGAACCCACGACCTCTGGCGCACAAGATAGGATTCACTACGTTCAGAACCATATTTTTCATTTTCAATTCACCAGATTCACTACTTTCACAACCGTTATTTTATGTGTATATATATATATATATATATCATGTGCATTTATTGCGTTTATTTATACAAATATGTATGCCACGTTTATTTATTTTGTATATATATTGCCTGCACCACTATATATATATATATATATATATATATATATATATACATTTTGTGCAATAAAGTTAAATAAATAAATTAATAAATAAAACCACCGTCACGTCAATATGTATGTTTGTTTTGGGTGTTAAATATGCAATTAAGTATTATATTCGTGACTGTAACTTATCTACGATTCTGGTCAATTTGAGTTGCACTGCTTCGAATGGATATACCGCCATCTGTCGGTTCAGGTACCTTAGTAGCATCTCACGACACCTGGTACAGAGTGAAGTACTATAAACTTTGCCGGTACCTCACGGCTAAGTTGAGTTAATTTATTACTAGCTGTGCCCGCGACTTCGTCCGCGTGGAATAGTTTTTTTTTGGTACCATACCTCTTTACCTTAACTTATATAAACTTTGAATGTCATGTTAATTTATATCGAACCAATGGCCTGCAAAATAAGTTTCATGCATCTAGCTCTAAAAATAGCGATACTTCCATACAACTTTTCATCCCCCTTTTAGACCCCTTACAACCCTTATTTCGAATTTAAAAAAAGTCCTTTCTCAGGGTCTAAAGATTGTCTGTGCCAAATTTCATCAAAAACGGTTTAGAGGTTTAAGCGAGATAGCGCAACAGACAGACAAACAGAGTTACTTTCGCATTAATACTATTATAATATAATATTAGCAGGAATTATTAACTGCATCAACACGCGGAGGCGTCTATATCCAGCCAAAGGCTCAGTTTTTATTTAATTTCTAGACTGTACTTTCTCTGTTCACAAAAGATATGCGCGGTACAATAAAGACAACACTACCGCGGTTACCTTGCGACCCGGTATTACACAGCAACTTCAATACCTCTCTCACCTCTCAACACGACAGTGCAAGCCATACAGCATTCGGTAAAGAACAAATTTTCATACTTCTTACTAACAACACGCCGCGGTTCGACCCGCGTCTCATGTTATTATATAAGACACCGTGGGATACCGGCTGAGTAGAATAGTACCTCCTTCTGTACCAGGTGTCGTAAGAGGCGACTGAAATACCCATTCGAAACAGTGCAGCTCAAATACACAGGGTGGGGATGGGCAGCAGCATCCCCGTCGTGAAAACTGCGCTCTGTGATTGCCAACATGCTTGATCACGCTTCCCCCTATATTGTAAATGCTTTAGTCCAACTGTGGACTTTCTATGGTTGATATTATGAATAAAGTAGAGCAACACTGATCATTTTAGATATTTTAAATATAATGACGATTACATAGCAAACTCTGGCTGAACCCGACGAGATAGATCAAAACAATGTACTGCAGTATTGTACACCATAATGAGGTCTACAAAAAGTCCTCGACGGTATATTTGACACCTGGTACAGAGGGAGGTACTATTCTACTCCGCCGGTACTCTATCGCGCGTATTAAACATCTACTATATCATGCATGTATTATACATATAAACCTTCGTCTTGAATCTATCTAGCTCTATCCATTAACAAAAGCCGCATCAAGATCCGTTACGTTCAAACCCGTGGGCCCGATGGCGCAGATGGTAGTGATCCTGTCTTGTGCACCAGGGGTCGTGGGTTCGATTCCCACCCAGAGCAAATATTTATATGATGATATTTGTGTTTGCTCTGTGTATGGTTGTAAAATATATGTATTTAAGTAGTATATTTGTGATTCCTCTGTTGTCTGGCATTCGTAACACAAGTGCTTTAAGCGACTTACCAAGGAGTCAGGTCAATGTATGAGATGTTGTGGGAATTTATTATTAAAAAAAAAATCTAAGCAAATATAAGGAGACAGCAGCAGCAAGCGACTTAGTGTTACATTACGTTTTGCTGTGACATGCCGACCGCTTGGACACAAGCCCGTTTCTCCGCGTAACGCAATCAAGTAATGTTCAGATTTTGTATGTCGGTTCGCAATTAGTGAGATCGGGCCCCCGGTAACGGGGCCAAGGCACGTTGGCACACGTACAGACAGACATGTCAATTTTGTGTGTATTGTTTGTTAATTGACAAACATTTCATAGTGCTATCGGTCGAACGGAAATCAAACGTGACACTGAAAGGCGAGGGTGTGGTGAAACAGTCGCGGGGTACCGCTAGAGCAATATTGTACCTCCCCCTGATGTTACTGAATGTAAACTAATACATTTATATAAAATCTCACACATTGACCCGGCTCGGTGATATGTCGCTTGAAGCACGCGTGTTACGGACGTCAGACAACAGAGGAATCACAAATGTAATACTTCCATACAGATATTTAAAACACAGAACAGGCACATTATTAAAATATGTTAGATTCAATGAAAAATGAAATTACTATATACTACTGTGTTTTACACAGTAGTATATAGTAATTTCATATTCATATTATGAGTTATAAGGCGCCAAATTTAAAATTGTTTCAACAAAACATTTTCTGGGTGGGGATCGAACCTAATAAATCTTTAATTTGTATACTGCAATATTGTTGAAAATTCGACCGCAAAATTAGGAATCTTCGGTATACTAAGGACAGATTCCAATTCCTATCTTCCTCTCACGAACGTAATCTCCGTTCTTCTAATACTCTCTCGCTCTTAACTCCTTCTCATCACTCTAGTTTTTTGACAAACTCTTTTACAGTGACTGCTATACGACTCTGGAACGAGCTTCCGTTGAATATTAAGCAATCCCCAAACAAATTTATCCTGAACCGCTGATTTCCATATTATCCTGAAACCATTACACAAAGCAGAAATATATATATATATATATATATATATATGTTTTTTTCTGTTTTGTGTAATAGTTGACTGGGAGATAATGCCATTTGGCATTAAGTCTGCCATTTGTACATTTTGTAACGTTTTGTGCAATAAAGTTAAAGTTAAATAAATAAATAAAAAAAATAATAATAAAAGTATTGTGTTGCTTTGAAAAATCAAAGAAACGACATTTAAAGTTTATCATTGTCAATTCCTCTTTCAATTAATTTTTTTTATTATTTACTTATTTCGGCTCACTATCGCCATATTTGACAAACTGTACTGCTCTCCCCACACACTGTCATCTTTGACACTTATAGAGGATATAGAGGTAGAAAAACCCTGAACTGTTTTATCCGTACACACAGCACAAATAATTCTACTTCTTTACATATATATAAAATATATATTATTACAAAATCACGGGGATGGCCACTACAATCAATGAAAGCATTATCATCACCATTATAATAACAGCCTATGCTGCCCATATCCGCTCATTGTATTTGTGCTACACTCATTCGGTGTGCCCTAGCGGACATCGAACCGGCATTCCTAACCACCTCGCCAAACAGGCCGTAGTACACGGTGTCGAAACAGGGTCAAGAGCCATGTGTTGGGTCATCGAACATTTTCTCTAAAAATCTACAAACAAAACAATAGAGAATAATGCAATGTAGAAAACGGAAAGAAATATAAATATTTTAACATAGGAAATACAACTGTAGAAAGAACACAAATCTATCCAGCAGCTCTGTTCCAGGCGATTGTGGTACCGCCATCTGTCGGTGGCGGTACCACAATCGCCTGGAACAAAGCGAGGTACCGTTTTACTTACACAGCATCACTTGCACAAACACCTCCCTCATTCGCTCTCTCACTATCTCTCCACAAATACAACACCCGCATTCCGTTTGTAGTGTTTGTTGTTACAGTTTCCGAGCAAATACCGACATCATTAGTGCACTTTCACTCAGTCCTCTTTGCTTTCACAATTCAATGCCTTTCACCATCATACCAGCCATTAAAAGTCCACTGTTGGGCATAGGCCTCCCCAAGAAAGGGGGTATGTTGCCCATAATTGCCGCGCTGTGCAAGCGTGTTAGCAACCGCAGAGCGCAGCTTTCGCGACGTGTAAACTGCTGCCCATCCCCGCCCTATACATTTGAGCTGAATTTTATGCATGGATATACCGCCATCTGTCGGTTCTGGTACTTTAGTCGCCTCTTACGACACCTGGTACAGTAGCAGATACTATTCTATTCGGCCGGTACCTCACGACACTCTGACGGTACCTCACGGCACAAAATAAAATATGAGTAAAATTTATTACTACATATTTCTAACTCAGAGAGTAATACCATAAATTATACCATAATGGTATAACTCAGAGAGTAATACCATTAATATGCAAATGTTCGCTCATTAAGGAACGTCTGCTCATCTCTTGACGTCTGGATGGTCCAGGGTTCTACACTTTGAACCGCCAGTGATCTATAAGTAATCAAATCAATAAAAATAAACTCGTCCCTTCGAAGGGAAAGTGAATTTACGGAATTATGACGAAATGCACCGTCACTTTATAATAGAGAGAACGGAAAGGCGAATTTACTAGCAAATCTCCGCGGTTTTACCTGCGTACTTCCCTTTCATCATGATCAACGTTTTAATCATCATTAACGGGCCCAATGGCGCGGATGGTAGTGATCCTGTCTTGAGCGTCAAAGGTCGTGGGTTGGATCCCCACCCGAGTCAAATATTTATATAATGATATTTATTTATATCTGACCTAAGGGACCTGTTATATATATATTATTGTAATTCAATCTCAGAAGCAAAATACAACTCCAATTTGTTTCTCTGTAAATAAAGAAACGACAATTTAAGTTTATAATTAACACCTCTCGTTTTTTACATTAATTAATTAAACTAAAAGAATATTTATAATAACATTTTGTGAACAGAACACATTTGTCTTTGACAATGACAGCTCGAATGGCGCGACACGCTAACGGTGCGCGCGCATATCAAATTCAAGAAATATATTTCTTTACATATATACTCGTTATTATCTGTACTAATATACTAATAATATTATAAAGCGGAATAGTTTATTTGTTTGTTTGTTTACACGCGCTAATCTCAGGATCTACCGGTCCGATTTGAATAATTCTTTTTTTCTTGGATAGTCCATTTATAGAGGAAGGTTTTAGGCTATATAACATTACGCTGAGACCAATAGGAGCGAAGCGTCAGTGAGAAATGTTGCAAAAACGGGGAAAATTATTCACATTTGAGGTCTTTCGTCGCATGCGCTGCATAAACGGTTTAAGTTATTCAAAAGCTATGTATGAAAGAATTATTTCTTTTAAATAATTTAAAAAAAGTCCGTGACAGAATATGCTTATCTCTCAAGATTTACTCATAAAAACATTATTTGTCGATATTTATTTGTATTCAAGTATTAATTACATTTGTTATTTCTCTGTTGTCTGACGACCGTAACACGCGTGCTTTAAGCGACATATCACCGAGCCGGGTCAATGTATGAAATGTAGTAAAAATTGCAATAGTTTTTCTATGATAAACATATAACTGTCTGATCATCGATGATATACGAAATGTAAGATCAAACGCGTACAGTTTTCTTTTGTAAGTATTTAAGGCTAGACCTAATTTAGCTTATTCTATTGCTCAGTCCGTAATCACCAGATAGACCTCATACAAAAGGTCACCTGCATTGGTACCTCACTCTCACCTATTTCTACCGGCAAACAACAGTATTCGCATTGCTATGTTCCGGTTTAAAGGGTGAGAGAGAGACAGTGAATTGACCAGGTAATGTGACAAAATATCCTCAAGTAACAAGGTAGGCAACGCGTTAGTGATATCCTTGGGATATCACTTTAATGCTTACTTTAAATATCTCTTCACATATCATTTAAATCATAGGTTTAATTAACTATATTTAACATGTATATTAAAGACTTTCATTATGCCACTAAAGAGCGTACACAGAATAACAACAAATCTTCCACAAATGGACCACACCGCAAAGGGCATTAGCAATCATTTATTTCCATCACAAAACCATTACACAACCACTGCGCGCGAACACCCCGCCAATTTCGGGGTCCCAAATATGAGATGAGACCCCAAATTGGCTATGACTCACCAGTTACCGGAATCGAGCTTCGAAATTACACGGATTCATCTCCAATTACGACCTGGAGCCCGTCATTTGTGTGCTGTCTGTATCACCATTTGTTTTTTTTTTCTATATAACACCAGGTCGACATACAAGCATACAACCCGTGTGATAGTGAGCGTCACTTTTTTTTCGGACGAACCTATTACTGGTCTATTCAGACGTCAATTCCAGCGCCACCGAAAAAAGAGGGCGGGCCCTCGCATAGATGAGAGGTCCGATGCCCGTATTTGTCCTGCGTGCCCCGCGGCCGCGAGCGCGCGTGTGCAATTCTCGCGGGATCTGAGCGGGAACGGGGGCGAGCGCCCGAGGGCGCCTCTAAAGGCTCGACCTAGGCTTGGGCGTACGCGTATGCACCCTATACACTCGCTTGTAATGCTTGTAATATCGCAAGGATATCACTAACGCGACCATTCTTGTGACTCGAGGATAGTATGTCACTTTATATGTTGGTGACACGCTAGTGATATCTCTGTGATGTCACGCGCGTCAATAGGCTGCACCTTTTGACATTTTGCACAGGTTCCTTTTATAATGTAAGGGAGTACTAAGAAAGGATTCCTGAAATATCACCCCCTTAAGGGGGTAAAATGGGGGTGCAAAGTTTGCAAAAATACAAAGAAACTGATGTTCGTTATCCGAAAAAAATTCAGTATATTGGTTCTTCACGACAAGTTCTGTGATGACACGAGCGTCTATAGACTGCATTCACGTTCACGCAACATCAAGCGCACCGCTTGTTTGCTGACTTCATAATAAAAAAACACTTTTTTACAAGTATGACATAGGACCAATTGTATGCTTGCGTTTAGCACGATCCAGCTGTTTTAGCCAGATCGTCTGCCCACCGAGTTAGTGGATATCAGACGCTCCCTTATCTATATATATAATAGAAGCTGACTGACTGACTGACATACAAACGCATAACAAAACTTTAAGGGATAGAAACCTGAAATTTTCACAAGTTCCTTTTACAACGTAGGTGAGTACTGAGAAAAGATTTTTGAAAATTCGCCCCCTTAGGGGATAAAATGGGGGTGTAAAGTTTGCTAAAATACAATTTCTCTATTAAGTCATTAATAAATACGTATAATATATTTAAAAATATGAAATCATCCCACAAGTAGGGTGCAAAAGTAAGTTTCAAAGTTCTACAATTTAATGCATAATACAAATAAACATAAAAGTAATCAAACATAACTCAAATGTAATTTAAATGGCATTAATCAAACGTTATTTCCTGCATAACAAAATGTGCAAAAATATCATAATTACAAAAATGTATTCTGTATGTTTGTCACGCGATCACGGCTCAACCAACGGACAGATTTCCACCAAATTTTATAATAGCCTAGAGAATAATATAGGCTACAATTAATCCAGGATAAGTTCCCGAGGGACACGGTACGACGTGAAGTCCACGAGATCAGAATCACGGGCGGCTCGCCGTTTGTATGAGAAAGGGAATGCCAAGGTCCCGCTATGCGAGCACGCTAATGCGTATTAAGCAAGCCCACCTGTTCGAGCAGACAACACTTGCCTGTCTGTAGTCAATGTCCATTCAAGCTATCCATTCGCCAAACTTTATCTACTTCAGCACAGCCGTTAAGCTTAAAAAACAAACACCACATCATATATTACGTCTCGGTACCGAATACAAACTTCTATGAGGTCATACAAAGGTCGCCAGCATTGGTACCTTACTCTCCCCTATTCCTACCCAGCAAATAGCTATTAGAAGTCCACAGCTTGACCCAGAACTCCCTGAGAAAGGAATTTCGCCCATAATTGCCGCCCTGGGCAGGCGTATTAGCTTTCGCGTCGGCGATGCTGTTGCTCATCCCCACCCTATGCATTTGAGCGTCACTTTCTCGGATGGATATACCCGCCATCGGTTCTGGTACCTTAGTCGCCTCTTACGACAGACACCTGGTACAGAGGGAGGTACTATTCTACTCTGTGGTGCCGCACGGAAACAGTTACTTCATTGTTTGCAAACAGAAACCAGAGCAAGCCCGCGTGCTCTTATATAGTCGATGGTTGTGTAGTTCACAGCACTACGAAAATAATGCGTCTGCAGTGTTTGTAATAGAGGAGTGCCGGTGAGAGGGCGACAGAGGGAGGCGTTTATAGAAGTAATACTATCGACAAACCTATATACATACATACATCACGCCATCATCAGGGTAGACAGAGACTATGGATCTCCACTTGTTACGATCTTGGAATATCTCTCTTGCTTCCCTTAATCGCGTTAGTCCATTCATACACGCTCGTTTATTCTCGGTACTTCTGACCTGGCCCTTATTTAATACCTCTTCAACCTGGTTAAGATATGTTCGCTTCGGTCGTCCTATACCAACTCTTCCATTCGCTTCCGCTCTATATATTTGTGCAGTCATTCTACTTTCATCCATCCTTTCTACATATCTAAACTATCTCAACATTCCTTTTTCTACTGTTGTCACAACATTGACTTTTACACAACATCGATCCCTTTCACACCACATCGATCTCTTATCACACTATTCTTTAATCTTATCACACTATTCTATCTCTCAAACTCACACCATACATACTTCAAAGTGCTCTCATTTCAACAGCATTTATTCTACTTTAAATATAAAAAAAGCTTTTCTAGTAAAATATTAATACAAAATAATTAACACAAAAATATCCCATTATAGAGTCCCGATCAGCCGTCTCTTTCTGACTAATGTTGATTCCGAACAAAGGAGCGAGACGGGTAACATTCCAAAATTTTTTGTTCGAAATCGTTGGATCTAATTGAACACGCGCGAACGCACTCATCGTTAGGGTTGTCGGAAATTAAAATTGTTTCAGTAAATCGAATTAGTCGTGTGGTACCAGCAGACTAGAACAATAAGTACCTCCCTTGTACCTGAACCGACAGATGGCAGTATGTTATGGCGTAGCTGAAATACACAGGGCGGGGGGCGGGCTCTGCGATTGCCAAAACGTTTGCAACGCGCGACAATTATAAATTCCTTCTAAATCTTGGTAAGGTCTACGAGGAGGAAAAGGTGACTTCCAATGGCCGTAATGTTGACATCCGTTAGGATCGGAATGGAGATCGCACACCAGCAAGCGCAGCACCAGACGATTTAACTAGAACCTCAGGATCGCGCTGAATGCAGGCCGCAAGCGACCGATCCTATTGGCTGGTTGTAGAGTTGACGGCCGATACGATGATAATACATGAATACACGAGAACAGCAGAATATATAATGATGAAATTTTATGTGTCAATAATGAAGATTTAAATGAGAAAGATAGGTTTTATTAATCAGAAAATATGAGGTTACTGTTAGACAGATTAAGACTGGATTTAATAGGACACGGAAGGTAACGGGCAACATTTTTCAGCCACCAATTAATACAACACATTTAAATTAGTACACAACAATTAGTATTCGTGTTTTTTTTTATTTCACACGACTTCTCATTCGTTAACTTGACTCCAAGATCCCGACAGCAAAAAAATTACACGAATAATACATACACATATACAAAACACACATATTTGTTCAGAGTGGAGAACGAATCCACTATCTTTGACGCACAATCACTACAGTCTGCGCCATCGGGCCCGCAGATTCAAGTAAATGCAAAACGCAAAGTGACAACCCTAGACGGATGACGCGTCGGAATACCCTCAGCTTTTTTTTTGTTTTTTTGTTGATAATTTTTTTTAGCGAACAGGTAATGAAAACAATGTCTTTTGTCCACAAAAAAACTTGTACTACCACAAATCAGGACCGCCTTAGTTAATGACCGGATGTTCACATTCCTTTGTGGTGGCTCGTCCCGTGGGATCTCTCCCATGGCCTTCCCAAGGGCTCAAGCGTCAAACATGTGTCAAACTTCATCAAAATCGATCCATTGGTTAAACCGTGAAAGCGTTATAAATATTAGTATGCATGAACGTATTACACAAAGAACACCGACAAGATATCTAGTTTAAAGGGGGAGGGCATCTTACTTCAGTATAAAACTTTAATAAACTGTTAAGCATAACGCAAGACATATTCGAAACTTATTTATTTAAAAGAAAACCAATATGAACAAATAAGTATTAGTAGTACATAGGCCTCCCCAAAAAAGGGATTTTGCCCATAATTGACACGCTGGGCAGTGAGTGGGCAATCACAAAGGCTACCCTGTTCATTTGAGCTACACTGATTCGGATGGATATCATATGACACCTGATACAGAGAGAAATAGGTACTATTCTACTCTGCCTTTTTTTATGAAGAACCTTTTGCTGGACTACTCAAATGTCAATTCCAGCGTCATCGAAAAAAGAGGGCGGGGCCTCTCATAGATGAGAGGTCCGATGCCCGTAATTATCCTAAGTACCCCGCGGCCGCGACTGCGCATTCGGCTACGGTCGCGCCCGCAACGCTTGCGGGATCGAGCGGAAGCAGGGGCGGACGCCCGGTGGCGCCTCTAGAGGCTCGACCTAGTCTCGGGCGGCCCGAGTTGGGGGTGAATTTAATAATGAAATTCAGGTTCTACTCTGCCTACTTCACGGCTAAATGATGATGATATAAACAGATGATAATAAAAAAAAAACATTCAGTTGGCCCAATTGGTAGTACCTACAGTCGTCTGGAAAGGGTAAAAGTACGGGTTCAAGTCCCGACTGAAACTGAAGACAGGGTGTTTTTTGTATAACTTTGTGCCTAAGTATATACTTAGCCAACTCGATCGGACAAGAGTTGGCTCTGTTTAATATAGTTAATACATTAGGGATGTTGTGTATACAGATATTCAAGACCGACTATATCCGAAAGTCCCCCTGGGAACTTTTTTCAGAAAATAATTTCATGTCGCATCAAGAGACGCCGGCGGTAGTGATCAAGTGCGCCAAGGGTCGTGGATTCGATTCCCACACAGACCAAATATTTACATGATATTTGTGTTTCATCTGTGTCCACTGTTGGACATAGGTCTCCCCGAAAAAGGGGGTATGTTGCCCATAATTGATGCGCTGGGCAAGCGTGTTGACAATAGCAGAGCACAAATTTGGCGACGGGGGAGTTGCTGCCTATCCCCGCCCTGTACATTTGAGCTGGCTTTTTTTGCATCGATTTACCGCCATCTGTCGGTTCTTGTACCGACTGCGCCATCGAGCCCGTCTTTACACTATAGAGTACATATAATCATATAGTATACCGTATAGAGGCTTTGGGATAATGATTTGGCAATCATTACATTTACGCATACTTCTCCGTGTCCGAATATCCGAAACTAACAAGCACGGACACGGACACGGATCCGCGCAGCAACCCAGCCGAGTCTATAGTTACTTACTTACATAATAATTGAAATAATGGCAAGAATTAACATAACAGGTCCCAATTATCACGGAGCTTGTGCACACGAGTGTGTTGTTTGCGGCGAGGAAACCTAGCACCACAACCATATACATATAAATACAATTAAAGTGTCTGTTTGTAAATCATAATTAGAATAAGAATCATCATCATCATGTACAAGTCGTCCACTGCTAGACATAGGCCTCCCCAAGTAATCTCCAATAGGACCGGTTGTATGCGGCCTGCGTCCAGCGCGATCCTACGGTTTAAGTCAGATCGTCTGTCAGAAGCAATAAATATATATATTTTTTAACTTTTACAACAACACATACATTGACCTGACTCCGTAGTAAGTCGCTTAAAGCGCGCGAGTTACGAACAGACATACTATCATATATACTTAAATACATATTTTTAAACGCGCTGGACAAGCGTGTTGGCAATCGCAGAGCGCAGCTATCGCGACGGAGATGCTGCTGCCCATCCCTGTCTTGTGCATTCGAGCTGCACTGTTTCGGATTGGTACACCGCCCTCTGTCGGTTCTGGTACCTTAGTCGCCTCTTACGACACCTGGTACAGTAGCAGGTACTGTTCTATTCGGCCGGTACCTCACGACACTCTGACGGTACCTCACGGCACAAAATAAAATATGAGTGTAATAAAGTTTATTACTACATATTTCTAAAATAACATTGTATTATTTATTATTTTTGACGATTTAAAAGTACTTGTAATGGACTTACTCGAAGAAAGAACATTTTGATTAGATTTAAATGTCAAGCAAATGATAATTAATAGAGGTTTAATAGTATGAATTATGGTCGAAACTCGACCACCAATCGACAACCAACACAAACGACACCTCTTCGTTACAGACAACACTAAACACCAGAGGACAATGCGAAGACAAATCTGACACACAAACAATATGGCGACCATCCATACGCTGATAGCATTATTCTTGCTAACGCTAATCAACACGTGCCACGCGGAGACAGACACCACCAGCTCCGGCGAGCACAAATCAATCGCCGAGATCGACCCCAACACCACCACAACCGAAGAGCGGACCACGACGGAAACCCCCGTGGACACGTTCACCAGCGACGGTGATGATGAGGCCGGCGCCGGTGACGGAGCCACGGCGACGCCCGACAGCGCGGACGCGACCGAGTCCATAACAGACAATGCTGTGTACAAAACTAGGGAGACGTCGGACGTGGAACAAAACAACGGTGCTAACAATGAAAATAAGGTGAGTGGACGGACAGACGGTTTGCTATTGTATACAAACAGGATAATGGTAGCCCGTTTGTAGGAAGGAATCTTCACGTAAGTATTATAAAACAAAGTAGCTTTATGTGTGCTTAGTTCTTTAAAACCACGCCAAGGATTTTGATGAGGTCCTTTTAAATCATCATCGTCATCACACCAGCCATTGAAAGATCACTGCTGGAAATAGGCCTCTCCAAGAAAGGAGGTATTTTGCCCATAATTGCCGCGCCGGGCAGGCGTGTTGGCAGTCGCAGAGCGCAGCTTTTGCGGTGGGGAAGCTGCAGCCCGTCCTCGCTGCTGCACTGTGTCTGAATATACCGCCACTCCACCGTCACACATGGTCCAGTAGGAGGTGCTATTCTACTCTGCCGGTACCTCACTTTTAAATAAATAGAGTGACTCAAGACGACTTTTTATATGTATAATACATGCATAATATAGTAGAGAAACACTGATAATTTTATAAGTTTCCAATGTGATTCCATTTGTTTGCGCTTACATAGCAAACGCTGGCTGAACCCGACGAGATACACCAAAATAATGTGCTACAGTATTGTACACCTTAAAAAGGTCTACAAAAAAGTCCGCGGTGGTATATGTCTATCTCTTAGGGATAACCATTTGTTATTTTCGTTGCTCATGCAAAGCCGGGGCTGGTCTCTAGTAAAACATATTAGAAACTATAAGGCCAGTGTTAATGATCACCCATGTTGCAGGTGGAGACAACGCAGGCTCCCACGAGGTCGACGGACGACGAACTAGTGCCAAGAATAGCAGATCTAGCCGACGAGCTGGATTACCCAGGCCCGAGGATCCCTAAGACCGATGGTAAGCTGTCACCTGGTCATCATCAGTGACGACTTCTGTATGTGGTCTACCTCATGTAAATATAAGATCTGATCCGCAAGCAGTATGCAGCCAGTAATATAGAATGTCCGTGTCCGTTTGTGTTTGTTCAGTGACTGGGTGTAGAATATTTGTGATTCCTCTGTTGATTGATGTCTCTAAGTCAACTTATCTCCGGTACATAGGTTTCCCCAAAAAAGAAGGGGGAAATTTGCCCAAAAAATCCGGGCTGAGCAAACACGATGACAATTGCAAATCCTGCTCATCCCCGCCCAGAGCAATTATACAATATTTCGGATGGATATACCACCATCTATCAGTTGCGGTACCTTAATCGCCTGATGCGACATCTGATATAGGTAGAAGTCTAACAATATCATCCAAATATCAGCCCTAGATCGTCCACTGCTAGATACGATCATGCCATATGACAGGTCGTCGGTTGCTTCCAGTTTTCTAGTCTTGAAATCTATAGAAAATAAATGATTATCTATAATTGTCTTTAAAATCAAAAAACATACATTTCTATATGGACAACCCTATCAACAAAATCTAGCACAAGCCATTTTCACATACCAATAATCTCACTTCGGTCTAGACTCTTAGCAATTCTAACCCTTAATTAGAACGTCATAGAGTCGAAAGTCGGCAATCATTCGCTGACATTAACATTGTAATAGAAATTAATATTGGAAAGCACTTCGATAAATCATATTTATGTTACATGATCTACGCAACATAAGTGAAGGCAAATACTCCGCAGGAAATTAAGGGTTGCCTCGATGTGCCCGCTGGCGCAGATGGTAGATCCTATGCGCCAGGGGTTGTAGCTTCGATCCCCACCCAGGACAAATATTTATATGATGATATATGTGTTTGTCCTGTGTCTGGGTGTTAAAATATTTATTAAAGTATTATTTAAGTGATATGAAGATTTAATGGTTTTGTAAGACTTTACTCAAAATTTACGCAACCAATTGAAATAAAAAGAGGCTATATTACTATATATAGAAAGTAACTCTGTCTGTCTGTTACGCTCACCCGCTTAAACCTCTCAACAAATTTTGATGAAATTTGGCACAGACAATCTTTAGACCCTTAGAAAGGATAAAGGCTATTTTTTAATTCGAAATAAGCGTTGTAAAGTGACGAAAGTGGGATGAAAAGTTGATTGGAAGTATCGCTATTTTTAGAGCTAGAAACTTGAAACTTATTTTTAGGCCATTCATTCGATATAAATAAACATGACATTCAAAATTTATATAAGTTAAGGTAAAGAGGTATGGTACCATAAAATCTATTATTAGCTTAACTATATGTACTAGTATTTTATAAAATCAAACTATAAAGACCTAACACGGAATGTTTCGAGGCACGATTTGTATTACGGATGTAATGTACGGAGTATAACGGATAAACAGCAACACTAGTCGACTTTTTTAAATATATATATTACTAACTGTAAGATACATTATTATCTAATAACACAAGCTATATTTTATTTATAAATATTTACGCATTTACTACACACAATAAATTTAATATTTTAACGGCTTCGAAAAGCGGTAACCTCAAGTATCGAGTACTCGAGAACAGACGCCGGTAACCGAAACTGCAAACAAAAAATGTAAAAAGTTAAATAAACAGTACTTTAAAGCTTTGTACAGAGTGATTTTATTTCACCTCGTATTAAAAATATCACGTAACAGAGAAATCACAAATATAATAATAAATCAAAATACAAGCCAGCAAATATTCAACAAATAATTGGGTGAGGATTGAACCTACGACCCCTGACGCACAAGATAGGATCACTACCATCTGCGTCAGCTGGACCATCAATGCACTAACAAGCCACCCCCCTTCCAGCAGAGTCTAAGCCGCAGATCGACAAACGCCACTACGACACCAAACCGCGCCCCCCACCGGCCGTCTCCAAGAGCTCGACACTGAGGAGCTGGCTTGAGGACACCTGGACGAGACCACCAGCTGGTATACTGGTGCCCTTGAGGCCCATGGCGTTGAGTCGGGCGCTAGCTGTGTGGAACGACCTGACAGTGGGCGGGTTGAACCTGACAGACATCGTGATAGTCGGATACGATTCCAATGGTGAGTCTCTGAACACAACTTCCTACCATCACACTTTTCATTATTTTTTATCAGATCAGGTCGACAATCAAGCATACAGTCCACGTGATAGTAAGTGTCCCTGCAACCTATACAACCTCCTATCATCACAAGGCTATTACAAGCGTGTTGCTAACCTTGTGACTTGAAGATATTATGTC
>JACJUM010005599.1:2575000-2585950 GCA_020976665.1 Heortia vitessoides
ATGTTGACACTGTACAATTGGGAAAACATTGCCCACGTTTCATAAAATCATTTTAAAATAGAATCCGTTTAAGACGATCACGCCTAATACGGTTTCTCGCATAATACGCCACTTGACGCCAGTCCCTACAATTTAACATATATTTTCATACATTTCTTAACGCCTAATACGATTCATCAACCCGTTTAATGCGCCCGATAACAGCTGGGATAATGTAATTGACGTCGTATTGGAAGAAGAACCCGAGATACTGCGGAGTTTTCCTGGTTATTCTTCCATTGACGACAATGTAGCACGCTGCGAAATTCTATCAATTGAAGAGACACGATACACTGAACGAGGCCCTAAGTGATTATGATGAAGACCAAGTTGAGTCAACTGGTTTTGTCAAACGCCCAGGCATTATCATCTGTTAATGATTTAAAACGTTATGTAGCTCCTTTGGATCAAAATGAAGACGCACTGCAAAAGTTAAATTATGTTGAAAATCTTTTAATTGCTAATGCATCAAAATCTTTCAGTCAAACCAAAATATATACACAATTCATAAATATATAATTTAATACGTATCCAACGCACCGAAATTACAACAAAATACATAATAATATGTAGCACGTTTAATTTTTCCTATCTCGCATAATACGCTTTTTCGTTTAAGACGCGTCCCTGGAAAATCGTCTTAAGCGGGTTTAACTTTTTTAATTGCTTGTACATTTAGTTGGTGAAAAATAGATTTCGTTTATACAATACACGGTAGAAAACGTTTACTGCACCGTTAGAGATGTAATATCGTGTTATCATTGGGCTTAACTATCAAGTAGCCAAGTTGGACATATGCGGTGATAGAACTTCTGCGAGGATATGCAGACCTGATACAAAGGCCGTCTGCATTGGTACCTCACTCCCACCATTGACTGTATTTCGGTCTGAAGGTTGGCAATGCTGCTAACGCTAATCGTATCCTAACTTGTGCGCCAAGGGTCGTAGGTCCGGTTCCCGAATGCAAATATTTATATGCTGGTATATATTTGTTCTGTGTCTGGATGTTAAATATATGTATTTAAGTAGTATATTCGTGATTCCTCTGTTGTCTGATGTCTGTAACACGCGTGGTTTAAGCAACTTATCACCGAGTCAGGTCAATGTATTGTAGGAATTTATATTTGTAGTTATTCGCTGTTAATGTTAATTGATATCAGTGCAAGAATTGATGAAATAGGTCCAGTAGTTTTAGAGTTTGTTCGTTACAAACGTACTGAAATACAAATCTTGTTTTTATAGTTCTGTTGTAGGAAGAGCGGTCTCTTATTTTTTTTCTAAAATATTACAAAGCTTAGGCTAGTCGTTAAGGAAGTGGCTTAATAATACAAACAAACAATCAAACATTTCATTTTTATAATACCAGTATCATCATCATCATACCAGCCATTAAAAGTCCACTATTGGACATAGACCTCACCCAACTCTCCAAAAAAGGGGGTATGTTGCCCATAATTGCCGCGCTGGGCAAGCGTGTTAGCAGTCGCAGAGCGCAGCTTCCGCAACAGGGAAGCTGCTGCCCATTCCCGCCCTTTACATATGAGCTTACTTTTATGCATGGATATACCGCCATCTGTTGGTTATTGTAGCTGGTATCAGTATAGATATAGATAACTCTTAGGGGAAGGGAAACAATGCAGGCGTAACCACTGTGCGATCCTAGTTAAGCTATAAAAATATGCATTTTGTTTTCAAACTAAATTTCCACAACATCTCATACATTGACCTGACTCGGTGATAAGTCGCTTCAAGCACTCGTGTTACGGACATGAGACAACAGAGACATCACAAATGTAATACTTGAATACACATTTTTAAAAGCACAACGAAGTTGAAACAAGCATATGTGTTATGCGTCATCGTAACTTGTTACTACGCGCACGTGTCATCACAAGGATATCACGAGCGCGATCAATCTGATCACGAGCGTGATTTGAAGATATTATGGAAATTTACCTAGTAATATCACTGCCTCTCTCACCCTTCAAACCGGAACACAGCAGCGAACACTACTATTTGCCGGTAGAAATATGTGAGAGTGAGGTACCAATGCAGACGATCAAAAATATAAGTCTTAACTATATATGTTTATAATAAAAATAACAACAAATCTATATTGAGATTAAGATCTTTAAAACTACGCAACGGACTTAGCTGTGGTTGTCTTTAATAGATAAAATTATTCAAGAGGAAGGTTTATATGTAAAATACATGCATAATATAGTAGAGAAACACTAATAATTTTATAGGTTTCCGTGATGTCGCCAATAAACACATTTGTTTACAATTTCATAGTAAACGCTGGCTGAAAATAATGTACTACAGTATTGTACACCATAAAAAAGTCTACAAAAAAGTCCGCGAATGTTTTAGGGATAACCGACAATAACAATTTGTTATTCTCATTGCTCTCATGCGAAGCCGGGGCGGGCCGCTAGTTTCATTAATAATAATTATAAATTCCCACAACATCTCATACATTGACCTGACTCCGTGGTAAGTCATTTAAAGCACGCGTGTTACGGACGCCAGGCTACTGAGGTATCACAAATATACTAGTTAATTACATATATTTAACACCCAAACACAGAACAAACACAAATATAATCATATATTTGCTCTGAGTGGGAATCGAACCCGCGCACCCTTGGCGCGCACGATAGGATCACTACCATTTGCGCCATCGGGCCCGTTAAATTATATCTATTTAATAGACAAGAACAAAAACAGTGGTCATTTGAGCACATTTTCAATCAACTTTTCGTCCAGGCGTTGCTCGCAACTGGGGCGTGACGGTGTAGGTTACATAATCCTACATTCACCTTCCAAGGTCCGTCTGACCATGCCTTGTGCGTTTATTAGGTTTTTATGGATTTTATTGACACACTAGCTTAAACCCGCGGATTCGCCCGCGTGAAGCGTCCACTCAAACTGTATGTACTCTTTTAAGACTGTACTACGTTCTTTTTCCGTGAAAATTTTACGCAAATCGTATTACGAAAATACGTAACAAACTCAATTGAACATCTTATAATTAGTTACTTAATATCAAAAAATTGGAATCAACTTGGGATATTCTGATTAGATAAGTTTTCACCCGATTCTAAAATCGCACAACGCCATCTACTGATTTATTGTAACACTACAATTGTCACATAAATCACCTAAATCCCAAGGAAATCGTCCGCTCTTTTAGAATGAAATACCTGTCTCTTTTTTTGTACTCACAACTATACGAGCAATGTTGTAAAGAGTAGAATAGTACCTCTCCATAGCGGTATATCTATCCGCAACAGTGTAGCTCAAATGCACGGGGCAGGAATAGAACGCAACATCCCTGTCACGAAAGCTGCGGCTTGCATTTGCCAATACGCTTACTTATGGGCCACAAACCCCCTTTCTTCGGGAGGCTCATGTCCAGCAGTGGACTTCCAATGGCTGGTATGATGATGTTGTACTATATGTATGTCAATTTTCAAGAAAATAGGTTCAGCAGACAAAGTCTGATGAAGTAGCCAGCAATCAAACCCTCGCAGCTATAACGTTTATTGGGATAAGGTGTTTTCTTTATTGCCGGGGTACCAGCAGAGAAGAACAGTACCTCTCCTACCAAGTCTCGTCAGACCGAGCTACCGGAACCGTCAGATGGTGGTATATCCACCCGAATAGTGCACCTCAAACGCACTGGTCCACAATTGCCAACACGCTTGCCCAGCGCGGCAATCATTGGAGAATTTCTCCCTCTCTTGGGAAAGCCTGCGTGCAGTGATGTCCTTCCAATGGCTGATATGATGATAGTACAAATACACATCATATTAAACTTTGTAATGTGACGTCACTAAACATACATATACAACACATACAGTATGTGATTACACATAAGGTAGACCTCAAAGGTCGTCTGCATTGTTACCTTATTCTCATCTATTTCTATTGAACAATAGTAACCACCGTGAGGTACCGGCAGAGTAGAATAGTACCTCCCAATACACCAGGTGCCGTAAGATGCGGCTGTGGTACCAGAACCGACAGGTGGCGGTATATCCATGCAAAGTCAGCTCGAATGTACAGGGCGGGGATGGGCAGCAGTTTTCCCGTCGCGAAAGCGGTGCTCTGCGATTGCTATCACGCTTGCCCAGCGCAGCAATTATGGGCAACATACCCCCTTTCTTGGTGAAGCCTATGCCTAATAGTTGACTTTTAATGACTGGTATGATGATGACAAGGTTGACAACACGCTAGTGAATACTTGTGATAAGACGAGCGTGTGTAGACCTGCGATTACCGTATGTTTGTTTGTCTAATATAAAAGGTGGGAGGAGATCGAACCCACGACCCTTGGCTCACAAGATAGGAACATTACCGACTGCACCATCGGAGCCGTCATCTACAACGACATATCTTTAGGATGAGCCCGATTTTGCAAATCCTGTCTTGTGCGCCCAAGGTCGTGGGTTCGATCCCCACCCAAGACAAATATATATGATGCAATTTATGTTTGTTCTGTGACTGGGTGTTAAATATATATATTTAAGTGTTTGTGATTCCTCTGCTGTCTGATGTCCGTAACACAAGCGACTTTTCAGGTCAACGTATGAGATGTTATGGGAACTTTTTATCTTTGTTCTAGGTGTAAACTGGCGATCGCGTCACAATCTTCAACCCACCAGCTCTGGTAGCGGAGACCGTGCTGTCTCTGAAGCCTTGTCCAAACTGCTCCTCAAGTATCAGGTATTATAGCATTCCTTCTAAAACCAAATAATTGCTGTGAGGTACCGGCAGAGTAAAATAGTACATCCTACTGTACCAGGTGTCGTAAGAGGCGATTAAGGTGCCAAAACCGACAGATGGCGGTATATCCATCCGAGAAAGTATAGCTCAAATGCACAGAGTGGCGATGGGCAGCAGCATGCCCATCGCGGTAGCTGCGCACTGCGATTGCCAGCACGCTTGCTCAGTGCGGTAAAATTCCCCATTTTTAGGAGGTCTAAGTCCAGCAGTTGACTTCTATTAGCTGGTATGATGATGATGAATGTATATCTTACTGTGGAATACCGGTAGAGTAGAATAGTACCTCCCCAGGGGTTAGAGGCGACTAAGGTACCAGAACCGACAAATGGCACTATATCCATCCGTAACAGTAGTTTACAGGCCGGGGTTCACAAATGCACTCTGCGATTGCAACACGCTTGCCCATCGCGTCAATTATGAACACAACTTCCCCTTTCTTAAGGAATTGCAAGATAACAAGTCACCACATGGACAGACACGAACAAAAATGTTTATTTGTAATTACTCCGACGGCCATGACTATTGGAGAAAACCTTGTGGAAAAGCAAGTGTTGCCACTTCCTTGTTTGAGGTTAAAAGTTAAATTTGTTTATGTAAAGGGTATAATTAACTTAATGCCACAGAACACAATAAATCTAGTGACTTGTTGTTTTTTTTTTAATTACCAGATTGACAAACAAACATAAAGTCCGCGTGACAATAAGCGTTACTTCAGCCTATCTACGCTAGTAGCACACTAAACAATAATTACTTAATTTCCCGTACGATTATAAGAATTAAATATAATTGTAACTCATTTGTACCAGGCGTCGTATAAAGCGAACAGATTGCAGTATACCTATCCAAAATAGTGTGGCTCAAATGCACAAGGCGGGAATGAGCAGCAGCTACCTTTCATCCCCGTACACTCTGCGATTGCCAACAAGCTTGCCTAGCGCGTTATTTAAGGGAATAATTCCCATTAATTGGGGGAGGCCTATGCCCATTAGAGGATGTCCAACGACTGATATGATGATAATAACGATGATATCACTAGCGCAACCAACCTTGTGACTTGAAGAATCACACTGCCCAACAATGTCACTGATTCTCTCATCCTTCAAACCGGACACCTTAGACTATACAACGGATGTGTTCGTATCGTGCAAGGGTCATGGTGTCGACCCCCACCAAGAACAAACATTTGTCATTATAATTGTTCTGTGTCTGGGTGTTAAATATACGAATTCAAGACGAAGTCAAATATGTCTCTCTTCTGACTAGGTCTATCACTAGGCACTTCTAAATCACCAAAACAAAAAGTCTATAATTTTGCCTATTACAATTTTACACAAATGACCGATGACCCTGACAACCTTATAGTGTTTTAAGAGTAATTTAAACAACTACGTCAATCTGTGTTTTATTTTAATACTAGTCTACTGTTATTCCCGGTCTATTATATTTGAGAGCAGCTGTGCCCGCGACTTCGTTCGCATTCTTACATTATTTTTGCGTAATTTCAACCATTTTCGCAGCGCACGCAACGAAAGCTCTCAAAACGTATATCGTATGTCTTTCCCCGTTTTTGCTACGTTTTCGATTGCTGCTCTTCTCTTATTAGTCGTAGCGTGTTGTAATGTAGCCTTAGTTATTCCTTATTATATCCGCTATCTACCAGTGAAAGTGCAATCAAAATCGGTCAAGCCGTTTCTGAGTTAACCACATAAAACTTACCACATATTAATTATCGTGTACATCAATATGCATTTAGTAAAAAAACAGTTATTTGACTATTAGACATCTACTCCAAATCTACTCAAATTTATATGCATTGATTTGTCTGTTGTCTGATGTCCGTAACACGAGTGCTTGAAGCGACTTATCACCGAGTCAGGTCAATGTATGAGATGTTGTGGAAATTTACTTTAAAACAAAATGCATATTTTTATAGCTTAACTAGGATCGCACAGTAGTTTCGTCTGCATTGTTTCCCTTCCCCTAAGAGTTATCGATATCTATACTGATACCAGGTATCAGAACCGACAAACGGCGGTATATCCAAGCAAAAAAGTGTACAGGGCTGGGATGAGCAGCAGCTTCCCTGTCGCGGAAGCTGCGCTCTGCGATTGCCAACACGATTGCCCAGCGCGGCAATTATGGGCAACATACCCCCATTCTTGGGGAGGCGTCTATGTCTAACAGCAGACTTTTAATGGCTGGTATGATGATGATGATATTGATCTAATAAAAATTAAATCTTTGATTGTTGGTTTGTATTATTAAGCCACTTCTTCAACGACAAGCATAGGCTTTGTAATATTTTAGGAAAAATGTACGAGAGATGGGGAGAGAGAGAGAGAGGTCGAAAGGAATAATGATAATAGGAGAATGTGCCCACAGGACGTGAATCCAGATACGGGAAGCGATGGCACCATGCGAGCGCTCGCATCAGCAGCCAAGCTGGTGCCATACGACAGTGCGCTGTTTGTTGTAACTGACAAGGGAGCTGGTGACCCTCAGAGGCTGCCGTTGGCGTTGAGGGCTTTGGTGGAGAAGAGGTTAAAGGTAAGACAGATATATATATCTGATGTTTTAAAGCTATTTAGCGTTTTTATTAAACCAGATTACGAAAGCGGCATTTCACATTATATCTGTACATAATATTCAAATTCACATTATTTTTTATTCAATTAGGTCTAATCATAGGCGTGCCGTGAGGTACCGGCTGAGTAGAATAGTACCTCCCGCTGTACCTGGTGTCGTAAGAGACGATTGAGGTTCCAGAACCGACAGATCAGCTCAAATGCATAGGGTGAGGATGGGCAGCAGCATCCCTTTCGCACAAGCTGCGCTCTGCAATTGCCACCATCTTGCTCAGGGCGGCAACTATCGGCAATTTTCCCCTTTCTTAGGGGAGGCCAATATCCAACAATGGACTGTCTGTCTGATAGGTAGACCTTATACAAAGGTCGTCTGCATTGGTACCTCACTCTCACCTATTTCTACCGTCACATTGTAGCATCAGTTCACAAAGTAGGCGACACTTTAGTGATATCTTTGTGATGACACGAGCGTTTATAAGCTGCTTTCAATTACCATCAAGTGGACCGTACGCTTGTTTGTTGACTAACATAAAAAAAGAAAATTAATATTTTAGGAACATGTTTAGTACAAAGCTGTATTTGGAAATACATCATCATAATACCAGCCATTGAAAGCCCACTGCTGGACATAGGCCTCCCCAAGAAAGGGGGAATTTTGCCAATAATTGCCGCGCTAGGCAAGCGTGTTGGCAATCGCAGAACTCAGCTTAATGTCTATTCTGCTGTCCATCCCCGCCATGTGCATTTGAGCTGCACTGTTTCGGATGAATATACCGCCATCTGTCAGTTCTGGTACCTCAGTCGCCTCTTACGACACCTGGTGCAGTGGGAGGTACTATTTAACTCCGCCGGTACCTCATTTTTATGTATATATAATCTCTTATTTGGTGAACAGGTGTACACAATATGGACCGACCCTAACCACCCGTCGACGGAGTCGGACGCAGAACTGCAGGAGTTGAGGAACGTCTCCAGGCACACGGAAGGCGATGTGCTGCCTTACTCGCTGCAGGTCATGGTGAGATCCCACACGCACACGTACTAGAGGTAGACCTCATGTAAAGATCGTCGGCATCAGTACTTCACTGTCACCTATCTCAACCGGCTAACAGCTGCGTTCCGGTTTGAAGGGTGACAGAGGAAACCAAGTCACTGGATAATGTGACATATTATCTTCAAGTTACGAGTGTGATGACACAAGTGTGTATAATATACTAAAGAACAAAACATTATTAAATAAAGAACAATCTCACAACATCTCATAAATTAACCAGATTCCGTGATTAGTCTCTTAAAGCACTTGTATTATGGACATCAGACAATAGAAACAGAAAAATATACTACCTAAGAACATATTTTTAACACCCAGACACAAAACAGCCGTAAGGTACCGGCCCACCGGACCCACGGCACCAGGGGTCGTAATTAAGTTCCAGAACCGACAGATGGTGGTATATCCATCCGAATCAGTGTAGCTCAAATGCACAGGGCAGGGATTGGCAGCAGAATACCCATTAAGTACGCTGAGTTTTGCGATTACCGACACACTTGCCCAACCCAACGCGGCAATTATGGGCAAGTAACCTCCTTCTTGGAGGGGGGATGATGATGAGACACAAAACAAACACAAATGTCATCATAGAAATATTCTTTCAGAGTGTGGATTGAGTCAAGACAGATATTTATATAATGACAACATCATTCTTTCGTGCCAGTTGCTATTGAAACATCTGGTCTATGGAATAAGGAAGGCAACTGCTTTATTAAAGAATTAGGAGGGCGTTTGGTGGGCCGGGGTTTGGACCACCGCTCCGGGGCTTTTCTGATGCCGAGGATCTCGCTTGCTGTGCAGCGTGGAAGTGCTGCAAGCATCCTGGGGACCTTTGGGTCGGATGTGCCTCTTACGGAATGCATATTTTTTTTAGAATAATAAACCTAATTCAATACAATGTATATATCAAATAAAATTGTAACTATATAATTAACAATGATAATATAATAAAATGACACCATTTAAGTTTGTTCATTCGCTATAATTGATATGACAGGACGCATGCAGCTACGAAATATAAAACCTAACCCAAGACTTATCATAACAACATCGTAATGGCAACATTAAACAATCTACTATTTACTTATACATACAGATAGAATTCTCATAACAATTTATCTACATAGTAAACGGTAGACGTAGAAAAACATCAAAGAAATAATTTAAAATATCTATATAATAAATATTAATGATCTGTTTGTTATATATATTCACCTAACATCACATACGTGTGTTACGGGCATCAGATAACAGAGGAATTACAGATATAATACTTAAATACATATTCTTAACACCCAGACACAGGACAAACACAAATATCATCATATAAATACTTGTCCTGGGTGGAAATTGCATCACAACTCTTGGCAAATACAACTAGCGCCATCGGACCCGTCACATCGGTTGTAAACCAAAATCCAACTTTTCATCTGTTTGAGGTTAAATTAAAATGGCTGGACGTATTTTAACGGCAGATACCACTTTCACTGAGGTACCGGCAGAGTGGAATAGTACCTTCATCTGTACCGGGTGTCGTAAAGGGAGTCTTAGGTACCAGAACCAACGTACTTAATAGCGGTATATACACCTAGTATATTGGTTGTTAGCAACTACAAATACGTCCATTGCTATACTAAGAACTTCCCGAGAAAGGGGAAAATTGCCCATAATTGCCGCACCGGGCAGGCGTGGTGGCAATCGCGAGGCGTAGCTTAGTAGTTCAGCCGTTGCTTTTGGGCTACCAGTCGGTTTTAGTATCTTAGTGGTTTATTACGACACCTAGTAGAAGGGAAAGGTACTATTCTAGTCTACCAGTACATCCCTGTTCTAGTAAATATTGGGTGAATCTCTCCCGAAATAGTTATAAATCACACCAGCTACCTTATATCCAGCAGTTGCTGCAGCTAATGCTGACGATGCTGATGATGTTTATAATAATTGATTGATTGTATTACAGGAAATGGACAGTGCGAGCAACATGGCGTCAGACACGGACATGCATAACTGGGATCCAATGGAGATGATAGCGAAGAACAGAAAAGGAAGACTCCACTCCGAGGTGGACCAGGAGAAATTCGAGGTAACCATCTTTGTAGACCATAGAGAATAACCAGAGACCAAAGGTAGTGGTTTCGATACCCCCCCAGAACAAACTTTAATGTGATCTCCATTTGTGAATGTTCTGTATTAAAACAATAAAAAAAACATTACAGGACCATTCCACAAGTTTCTTTCGTTATCTTTAACAATCACACGCAGGACTCTAGACTGTACATTGTTCTCATAATGACACTTTAATATCAGCAGTCAAGATAAATGGCAATAAAAGTAGTGATCAGTGTAGATACAGCAATTTTTGTACAAAAAATACGTTATCAAAATATAGATACGCTTGTAATTTTTTATTATATATACATCAACAACATAAACATTTTGTTTGTCCTGTGTTTGCGTGATAAATATACATTTAAGTATTCGAAATTA
>JACJUM010005599.1:2590950-2637956 GCA_020976665.1 Heortia vitessoides
ATGTTTTCCCAATTGCACAAAGTGTCAACATTTTGACTTACGCTGTGTCAGAACTTAAACGACGATATATATATACATATATCCCAATAGTTCGTCTCTATTGAATTAGCAAGAAAATTTAACACTGGCTACATTTTAGTCAAGTATAATCTGTGGCACTATGTAATTCTGCTAGGTGAAGCTGTACCTGAAGTCTATTTTTTTTTTTTGTAGCGAGTGTTCTTACCGTTTTTGTATGGACTTTTGTGCAAGTAAATAAATGCTAATTTATTTACAAGAAAACATTATTTAATTAGAACTCCTAGACTATATCTCAATAGTCTCAGACATCAACAAAACTTATCGTCTTTTCAGCTCCCCAAATTGACTTGTACAACATCACATCGGTGGCCGGCTTCTCGCCCGGCTCCACCACCGAACGTCTCGTCCCCAGGGACGTCTTGCTCGTCTTCCCGGGAGCCAACATGAACTCGGACATGTAAGTTGTCACACCAGCCGATAGATTAAGTCGACACAAGCATACAGGCCGCGTGACAGTAGCTGTCAAGGATATCACTAACACGGCAACCTTGTGATATGATAACCTATGTTCAAACTGGAACACAGTAGCGAATACTGCAGTTTGGCGGTAGACATAGATGAGGGTGAGGTATTAATGTAGACCGACCATTGTATGAAGTCTACCTCCACTGTTGGACAATGTGCTATGGTACCGGAACCGACAGATGGTGGTATTGCATTCCGAAACAGCACAGTTCAAATACTACAGGATCTCCAAGGATGGGCAGCAATATCCCCGACGCAAAGCTACGCTCTGCGTTTGCCACCACGGCTGCCCAGCGTGGCAATTATAGTCAAAAAAGTATAGAGAACGCGTAAGGTTCTTAGAATACCAATTTACTGGATGATTTTTACTAATTTAACTTTTAATATAATATACTTATTTGACTGGCCCAAATGACAGTGATCCTATATTGTGCGCCAAAGGTCGCGGGTTCGATCCCCACCCAGGACAAATATTTCTATGATGAGATTTGTATTTTCTCTGTGTCTGGGTGTTATATTTGTGATTTCTCTGTTATCTGAAGTCCGTAACACAAGTGGTTTAAATTACTTATCACGGAGTGAATTTAAAAAGGAAAATGGTTGTCTGACAGATTTGCATACAAGCGTATTTAAAATAATATATATGCTAGAAAAAAATCTTCTACTAGTCTTCGGCTTCAGGCGGGACTCGAACCCGCATCGTTCCCATACCGGGGAACTGTACTGCCGTTGTGCGACCGAGAACTTCCGGACTCATCGAAATTTTTGTTCTTTCCAGTGCTAAGAAATCAGTGACATTTTTACAACTTACACAAGTTCGCAATCGATAAAGAAGAACAGTTACTTATTGACGTTAAAGATATATATATATATATTAAATTATAATAGTCCGAGGTTAGTCGCTAAAAGCACTTGTGTTACAAAGGTCGACTGACAAACCAACAATCACCCGCCCTCCCCACCTTACCTCGTACCACACTTCATTCTTTTTTAATTACGAAGTCAGTAAACAAGCATACGCTCCACATGATGATAAACGTGACCGCAGCCTATAGATACTCGTGTCATCACAAAGATATCACTAGCGCGTCGCCAACCTCGTGAACTGAAGATACAAGTCACATGTATCCAGTAATCTCGACGCCTCTCTCACCCTTTAAGCCGGAACACAGCTTTGCGAACACTGCTATTTGGCTATAGAAATAGGTGTGAGTGAGCTACTATAACATAAGGTACCTCTACCTTTGTATGAGGTCTACCTCCAGCTAATCACGATTATTAAATTAAGCAACTTCAAAGAAAAACTAACTTATACTATTATGTTCTTATTTTACATCACATTCTTAGTTATTGCATACATAAGTGTTTTTTTTTATTTACATTATTGTACAACAGGTATTGCCATATGTAATTTCTAAATGTAATATTTGACCAGCTAAGTTGGGTTAACAATGATTTATATGATACTAGTTGTGCCCGCGACTTCGTCCGCGTGGAATAGTTTTTTTTTGGGTACCATACCTCTTTACAACGTCATGTTTATTTATATCGAATCAATGGCTTGAAAAATAAGTTTCAAGTTTCTAGCTCCAAAAATAGCGATACTTCGATACAACTTTTCATCCCCCCTTTCAACCCCTCACAACCCTATTTTCAAGTTAAAAAAAGCCTATGTCCTTTCTCAGGGTCTAAAGATTGTCTGTGACAAATTTGATTCAAATCTGTTTAGAGGTTTAAGCGGGATAGCGTAACAGACAGACACGAGTTACTTTCGCATTTATAATATTAGTAGGGATTAGTAATAAAGGTAAAGTAATAAAGTAAGTAATATTAGTAGGGTCTCAATAAATTAAAAAAATAAATAAATAGGTACCAATGCTGGCGACCTTAATATAAGTCTACTTCTAATGCTTCAAACAGTTCTCACTTTAACATTCAATTTTCAACCCTGTGTCCTAATCGATAAAGTCGACCCCGCAGGCTCTCCGTGATCCCAGCCAGCCCACCCAGCTCAGACTCCGGCATGGTTGGCGTGTGGCACCTGAGCGTACGCTGCGACACGTGCGACTATCGACTCTGCGTCGGCGCACGCGCACAGCTGCAGTTCAACATTGAAACTGAACAAGTTGGTGGGTACATCTTTAATTTGCTGCGCGGCGCGATTATAATCGCAATAATTTTTTGAAATTTCATACTAACTTTGTACCCCCTTTTACCCGCTTAAGGGATTTTTGTTAATAATTTACACGTGTTTCAACACTTTCAATGGAGCACAAAGGATTTTTGTATATTCAGCCCTAAAGCCGTAAAACGAGGGGGATCTTTGCCGTTTTTAAAGTTATCCGAATGAAATTTAGCATGCAGGTTCTTCGTGAAACAATATTTTTTCGAAAATCATCCCTCAAGGGGGTAACTTTTTACCCCCTCAGGGGGTTCAATCAGGGGTTCAAAGTTGGCATGAATGTTTTCTGATTCTCAACGTTATTCCAATAAAAATGTTATGTTTTAAGTTCCTTATAATGATTATTGCGGATATTTTGTTGTCATTAATTTAATCATTCTTTTTTTATTTGTATACTTTTATTGTATATATTATTGTCACCGGAACTACGCGGGTACATCCGTGGACGGCTGCTAATCAATACATATAAATAACATTTGTCTGTATGTAATTCCAATCTAACACGCCCTCGGGTGATCGCGCCCGATCCCGCTCTGATCGCCGCGCAGGTGAAATCGGGCACAGGGTCGCTTATTAAAGAGCAACTTCGCCATTTCTAGTGGCGCTAGAATTGACGTCTAAGTTTCAATAAAACAAAGTTCTATAAAAAAAAAACTATCTTAGGTTTTTTTTTTGGACCACACAGACGTCAATTCCAGCGCGAACAAGAACCATCTGGTAGTTATTATCATCATCATACCAGCCATTGAAAATCCACTGCTGGACATAGGCCAAGAAAGGAGGCTTCTGGCCCATATTTGCCACGCTGGGCAAGCGTGTTGGCAATCGCAGAGCGTAGCTTTCGCGACATAGATGCTGCTACCTATCCCCATTTGAGTTGCACAGTTTCCGATGGATATGCCACCACCTGTCGATTCTGGCACCATAGTCGCCTCTTACGACACCTGGTGCAGCAGGAGGTACTATTCTACTCTGCCGGTACCTCACGGCTTTATCCTGGTTGCGATCCTGTCAAATCATTTATACGATGAATATTTGTGTTTGGGCAATTCACTACGTATACGTACGTAAAGTATTACATTTGTGATTCCTCTGTTGTCTGATGTCCGTAACACGCGTGCTTCAAGCGACTTATCACCTAGTCAGGTCAACGTATGAGACGTTGCATGAATATATTTATATCACTATTAATGTACCTGGGTGGGGCAGTAACAGAGCCATAGAGTTATAAATCAAAACACCACAAGAGCGGACGCGATAAAAAACTAATTGCCCAGTTCGACAACCTTTTTTCGCTGTACGGTATTAAGACATCCATGTGCGAGTAAAAAATATAATAACAATAAACACAAAACGCGGTGAGCAAACAACCGCCATTAAAATCTGCAATAACATCAGGGTTGCCAGAAGTGGTGTTACAAAAACAATATGTATATTCTATATTTAATTAGCCGTGGGATACCACCGGCAGATATAGTACCTCCCCCAGTACTAGGTGTTTACGACACCTGGTACTGGGGGAGGTACTATATGGCGGCGGCTAAAATACCAGAACCGACATATGGCGGTATATCCATCCAAGATAATGTAGCTCGAATGCACAGACTGGGAATGGGCAGCAGAATTATCGTCGCGAAAGCTGCAATCTACGATTTCCGACACGCTTGCCCAGCGCGGCAATAACGGGTCAAGGCCGTGTGGTACCTGCAGTGTAGAATAGTACTTTCCCCTGGACCAAGTGCCGTAAGGGCGACTGAGATAGCGGAACCGACAAATGGCGGTATATGACCCCACCCAAAAGACTGAAGCTCAGATGCAACAGAGCGGAGTTGGTCAGCAGTATCGTCTCGAAGCTACGCTCTATATTATGAGCAACTCCCCTTTCTTTGGGAGGCCTTTGTCGAAGAACCTTTGTGAGTCTCGAAAACTGTTCCCACAAAGTAAGCGAAACATAGAACAAAATTTATCAAGTTAAATATACAGCGATTAAGTCGTAAAAAAAGGTTCTATTAAAATATCTAATCTAAATAATCATAAAGAAGAAAGCCTTGACATTTTTGTATGTTTATTATGGTGAAACGTGAAACTACGGAGCCGATTTTAGAAATTATTTCACCATTAGAAAGAAAGCAGCGCCTCCTCCGAGTAACATAGACTAAATAAAATCTTTAAAAAGTATTTCTGTAAGTTCGTAACGTAATAAATTCAAACACAACTGAACTAATATCAAAGTTTCTTTTACTAATGCCAAATTACGTTATCATTTAGGTTTATAAGCTAAATTTTATCCGTGTATTCTTGCAGGACCAGAGCTTTCAGGGTGCAATCGAAAAGCGCTGCTAGTTTTTTCATAAATACAAAGAAACATATTTATGTTCCCAAAATGGCTACTAGCTTAAATTTGTTTGCGAATCAATTACCAATACACTTACGAATGAAAAATTCCCGAGAAAAGTTATTTATAACAATTATTATTTCTGAGTTTCTCTTAAATGTAAAACTATAAATAGATAAATAATCCAGTATATTCCATGAATATTGTGTCAACCTTAAAAATCACACCATTCAAAAGTTTCAATAAAATTTTGCAACAGCCCTACTCTTTATGAATCTAGCAGTTAGCGAGACGAGCAAAAAAACTATTGAAATAGATAAAAAAAATAGTTACGCAAAAAATGTCACATCTTAATGAAAACTCAGCAGCATAAAAATCTAACATGGCGTAGCCAGAAGCACTCTCCACATCCGGCATTACAAATGCTTGCCGTTAAGGTGCTAATGCACTTAAACAAGATGACGAGCACAAATATAAGATTCGCAAAAACCACACACCCAAAGAAAAAAAGCAACAGAAAAACAATATTCATTCACGCGCCAAAATCAGCGTGCGCACACAGGAAATCACAGAAAAAAAATAAAAGAACAATCAATCCTAATCGATATGTCAATACCAAATCGAACACGAAAACCACTGGCGCACAGCGAGCCCCGAACAAAAAATAAAGCACCATAACCTTTAGACGTCAAGTTGACAGCGCGCGCGCTTCTCGCCCAAAATGGCGACGCACTTTTTCTGGGCCAAGGACACAATTGCGCGCGGCCACGATTCGGATCAAAATCTTTTAAATGTCGAATGCCTTCGGATCGGCCACACACACGCGTGACATCACAACAGGTTTAAGCGCGTTACGTGACCAGCGGCCACTTTTGTAAGCGTATCATTAAAAATCGCGTGTGAGAACTAGAGGAAACGATTTAGTTGCGAGAAAAAAAACGTCCGCCGCGAATTACTGTCGTAACAATGATTTCAATGACGCAATTCCGTACTTATCGAACACAACCTGACACGTGTTCACTATTTCAAATAGTTCCGAATGAAACCTCCTTTATTTTTTTTAATTAAACAAACAAAAACACATCTCTCTGAAAAAAAAAGTAAAACTAACAAAAACCGTTCGGGAACGCGTGAAAATGGCGTGCGATCCCGTCGCGCGCGTTTAGAAACTAAAGTTCACATAATTATCACACAGGATAAGTAGGTTACGTTATCGATAGTTATTTTAATAGTTTAAAATTAACGATATCGATGCATGATTAAGGTTCAATTCCGGTGAGAAGCTAGAGCTACTCCAAAGATATCGCCCGGTAGGCGAAATTCGATCATAATTCATCTTAGTAAGGCGAGCCCGATGGCGCAGATGGTAGTGATCCTGTTTTGAGCGTCAAATGTCGTGGGTTCGATCCCCACCCCGGGGTAAATATTTATATCATGATAGTATATTTGTGATTCCACTGTAATCTGATGTCCGGAACACGAGTCTTTAAGCGACTTATCACGGAATCAGATGAATGTAAAAGATGATATCGGAATTTATAATTCACCACCATCATTACAACCATTCGTAGTCCACTGCTGGCCTCCCTAAGGGGGAATTTTGCCCATAAGTGCCGCGCTAGTCAACACACATACCCTAGGCAAAAAACTTCCTTTCCTAGAGAGGTCTATGTTTGCGAATGCAGCAGTGGACTTTCAATGGCTGGTATGATAATATATTTACGAGTATTATATATATATATATAGTAACACTAGTAAACCAGCTCAATGTATGAGATGTGGGAATTCGTTTATTCATTATTAGGTTTCCTTAGTAACGTTCTCTTAACCACCCTTGTGCCGTAGTTATTGGAAGTCTTATTGCGAAGTTATGTCCATCAGTGGACGTCCAAAGAGCGAGATTTAAAGACTAGAATCGTCTGTAATTTTCTATTTTGTATCTAGTGTCTGATGTAAATAATGAAGCCTGTTATTCGTTCATCGTAAAGTTTGTCTTCCACAGAGAGCTATGCCAGTAATTATATCTGATAAGTCCCCTTTTCATTACATCCCGCGGGAACGGGATTTATTAAGTAGCGTCATAGCAGTCTATATACGCTTGTAATATCACAAGGGTAGATAGGAGATATTAAGTCAAATCACCCAGTAATTAAAGTGCCTCTTTCACCCTTCAAACCGAAACACAGCAATACGAACACTGCTTATTGCTAGGAATAGGTGAGAGTGATGTACCAAGGCAGACGACCTTTGTATGAGGTCTAAATTTGGAAGACTCTGGATTGGGAGTATCTTCTACGACTGCACAACATCTTCATTGAAAATTGTTGGTCCTTCTTCATGATTTCCTCACTGTTTTAATTAGTAAGTTGAAGAACGGCTTCCTATACAGTTTTCCTTTTTTAAAATAGCCGCGTGGTGCATACACGTGGTGACCATTCCGCCGCGGGTATACTGCTGCCCATCTCCGCCCAGTTGCAATTTAGAAGTCCGTGACTTCCATTCATAATATTAGTGGCATGAAAGTCCTCGTGATCCAACACAATCAAATGACGCACATCATGAATAGCGCTGAATGACGTCACGATTCGTGACGTCACATGTCATAGGTTATCCGACAGACTAAACAGGTCCAGCATATTGTTCCGCTTTTGCGAACGGATCGTGCCATTATGGCCGCGAGGTCGCGTCCTTATCTATTCCTAGCGGCGTGACAGAGACGGTTGGTCAACTCGCGCAAGGGCGCCATTGCAAATGGAAAAACCTTTGAGAGTGCCAGCTTGCTCTACTACGGATGTCGTGTGATGCGGCACTGGAAACGACAGATGGTGGTACATCCTTACGAATTGTCTCTGAGAGAGACTGACTCCGAGATCAGAAAACACATATTTCACACAAGATCTCATATATTGAGAGTTTACACAGTGGTATGTCACTTAAAACACTTGTGTTACAGACATCAGACAATAGACGAATTAAGTTTTTAACACCCAGACTCAGGACAAACACAAATATCATATAAACATTGCGATCGAATTTAACACCTTCAGCACATAAGATGGGATCACTGCCATCTGCGCCATCCGGCACTTCAAAAATATCATACTTTAATATATATATATACACGCACACACAGAACAAATACAAGTGAGCACAGGTAAAAGTCTTACAAAGGTCGCCTGCATTGGTACCTCTCCTATTTCTACCGCGTTAACCGTGTTCGCATTGCTGTGTTCCGGTTAGGATGAGAGAAGTAGTAAGATTACTTGGATCATTGTGATACTGTACCTTCAGTCCACAAGGCTACGATCACTTTAATCATCCAGTGGATCGTAACAAAAAATATCATCACCACCATATCAGGCATTATAAGTCCACAGCTCATCTTAAACCTCCCCAAGACAGTGGAAATCTCGCCTACAATTGCCGCGCTGGGAAAGCGTGTTGTGCAATCGCAGAGCGCAGCTTTCGCCATGCCCATCCCCACCCTTTACATTAGAGCTGACTTATGGCATAGATATACAACACCTGGTACAGGGGGAGGTACTATTCTACTCTGCCGGTACCTCACGGCTAATTTACATATATATCAATAACTTTCGCGATGGGGATGCTGCGGCTCATTCACGCCCTGTGCATTTAAACTACACTGTATCGGATGGATATACCGCCATCTTTGTTCCCTCTTACGATCACAGAGGGAGGTACTATTCTACAATGCTGGGACCACGCGACTTATCAACATAGTTATACTGACTTCGAGCTGTGGACTTCCAATGACTGATGTGATGATAAATCAAGATACATACATCACGCCTGTGTCCCATCAGGGTAGGCAGAGACTTGGATGAATCTCTACTTGCTACGATCTTGGCATACCTCTCGCTACCTTACTCGCATTAGTCCTTCCAAACGCGCTCGTTTTTTCTTGGTACCTCTGATCTGGCCCTTCTGTAATACCTCTCCTACCTGGTTAAGGTATGTTCGTCTCGGTCGTTCTATAGCAACTCTTTTATTCACTTCCGCTCTATATATTTGAGTAGTCATTGACAGATCTTCCTTCATCCATCCTTTCTACATGTCCAAACTATCCCAACGTTTCTTTCTCTATTGTTGTCACAACATCACCTTTCACACCACATCGATCTCTTATCACACTATTCCTTAATCTATCACTCAAACTCACACCATACATACTTCGAAGTGCTCTCACTTCAACAGCATTTATTCTACTCGCGTGCTTTTTATGTTTTACCCGATATTGAATACCATATGGCAGTGTTGGAACCAACACACCTCTATGAACAGCCAGCGTGCCTTTTTGACACGTTTTGGCTGCCCATAATGCTTTTATGGGCAGCCAAAATGAATCAAGATTCCCTAGTAAAAATAAATATATACCGCCATTTATGTTTTTACAGATAAGCTGAAATTCCGCATAACCGGTCCTGTATCGAGCGTGAGGGAGTCGCTGCTCATAGACGAGTACGGCACAGAGTTGGCAAAATTACCCTACAGGTAATATAAATCAACACCACCACCATCATCATCATCACCACCACCACCATCATCATCAGCAGCAGCATCACCATATTGATCAACATCATCATCATCATATCAACCATAAGACGTCCACAGCTGGACATATTCCTCCCCAAGTAATTACCAATAGGACCGGTTGTGTAATAATAATAAATAACAATTTATTTATTTTCTCCACAAGAATTTAGAAAAACATAATATAAAAGAAATACATGACATGACAATATACTTTATTGTGGGAGACTGAACCCCAAACTAAGCCATAAAAAGGCCTACTATTTAATTTATTTAACTTTATTGCACAAAATGTTACAAAATGTACAAATGGCGGACTTAATGCCAGATGGCATTATCTCCCAGTCAACCATTACACAAAACTGAAAAATATATATATAGTGGTGCAGGCAATATATATTCAAAATAAATAAACGTGGCATACATATTTGTATAAATAAACGCAATAAATGCATATGATATAAATATATATATATATATATATATATACATAAAATAACGTACATCAGAAATAGGGTTATAAAGTTAGAGAAGCAGCATCAGTAAATAAAGTACGGAGACAGCGTTTCAGGTTAAATTTGTTTGGGGATTGCTTAATATTCAACGAAAGCTCGTTGCAGAATATATATATCTAACTAGACCTCTTACAAAGGTCGTCTGCTTTGGTACCTCATCATTACAGCCATTGTAGGTCCACGGCTGGAAATGAGGAGGCCTCCCCGAGACAGAGTGAATTTTGACTATAATTGCCGCGCTGGGCAAACGTGATGGCTGGTGGTTGGTGCCTATCCTCGCTCTGTGCATTCCAGGTACATTGTTTCGGATACACCGCCATCTGTCGGTTCTGGTACCTCAGTCGCCTCTCACGACACCTGGTACAGGGGAGGTACTATTCTACTCTGCCATGTCAAATTTATATTTATATCAACAAAATTTCCAGCTATCCACCAATGTCAAGAGACCCAGACCTCGCCGAGAACCCAATCACCGAGCTGGTCGCTGATGTTCCACTACCCCCCGTGAAGGGGTCCAGGGTCTACGCAAAGATCGTAGGCAGAGATGTCAAAGGTACGTGACTTATTATAAGGACCGTCGAGAAGATTTGAATTGCAAGTGATTCTATATTCTGCGACAAGGGTGCCCATTCACGACAAATATTTGTATAATAATAATTGGTTTTTGTTCTGTGTCTGGGTGTTAAATATATGTATTTAAGTGCGATATTTGTGTTTCCTCAATTGCCTGATGTCCGCAACACAAGTGCTTTAAGCGGCATGTGACGGAGTCAGGTCAATGTATGAGATGTAATGTGTATTATTAATTCAAATAAAGTGAACGTGCGGAACCCTAAAAGAGAGGTTTAAAGTCAAATGGTTTTGTGTTACCATCAACAAGTTGCGCCACAAATCTGGCAATACAATAAAAATGTATGCGGACCAAAGTCGTTGAGGTTTCGATACAAATGCGTAATTCGACAAAATACAATTGGTCACGGCCATCGGAACAGTTAGACCGCACTAGACGATATCTTCAATTTGGTCGGCTTAGCAATAATGGCCATCGGAACAGTTAGACCGCACCAGACGATATCTTCAATCTGGTCAGCTTAGCAATAATAAATATAGGAATAATATTCCCAAATACTCTCATACATTAACCTAAGTCTGTGGTAAGTCGCTTTAAGCACTTGTGTTACCAAACAACAGAGAAATCACAAATTATAATACTTAAATACATATTTTTAACACCCCGACACAGAACAAATACAAATATAAATTACTGATATAGTAACGCAGATCCTAAACTTGGAATTTTGCACTGGGATTATTTTATAACGTAAGGAAAAAAGGTAAGGTTTTCAAAAATTCATCGAAGGGGGTAAAGTGGAAGTGAAAACATTTAGTATGAAACTTTGCTGACTTTGAAGTCATTCTACTGGAATTCAAAATAAAAGTTTTTCATTGAAAGTCATGAAACACGTCTCAAAGATTTTTATTAAATCACTCCTTAAGGGAGTAACAGTCTGATGTCTGATATGACAGAATAGTATCCTCGAGGGAAAAAAGAGTGAGAATTATTAAGAGTGATTGATTGATGGACTATATGATTGAGTGAATGAATGAATGAGTAGAATATTAATGGAGTTTATGATTGATTGTGTAAACAAATATACTACTTAAACACATATATTTAACACCCGGACACAGTGCAAATATAAATATTATCATAAAAATATTTGTCCTGGGTAGGGATCGAACCCACGACCTTTGGCGCACAAGACTGGATCACTACCATCTGCGCCATCGAGCCGTCAGAATAAGACAAATCCCTACTAATATTATAAATGCGAAAGTAACTCTGTCTGTCTGTCTGTTACGCTTTCCCGCTTAAACCTCTAGATCGATTTTAATGAAATTTGACACAGACAATCTATAAACCCTGAGAAAGGACATATTTTTTAATTCGAAAAAAGGGTTGTGAGGGGTCGAAAGCGGATAAAAAGCTGTATGGAAGTATCGCTATTTTTGGATCTAGAAACTTGAAACTTATTTTTCAAGCCATTGATTTGATATAAATAAACATGACATTTAAAATTAAAATAAGTTAAGGTAAAAAAGTATGATACCAAAAAACAAACTATTCCACGCGGACGAAGTCGCGGGCACAGCTAGTACACAATAAGATCTAAACTGCCAACGTGTTGCTGTGCAGGGGAGCCATTCATTCGCCTAGCGGGCCCTCTAGTCCACCAATCGGAGGTCCGCATGGGCAGATCGGCGGCTATCACGTTTCAAGAGTCCATCAACGACTTGGAGGAGGCCGAGGAGACAAACTCCAGGATGTACAACGAGAAGCTGCAGTACAATGACAGCAACGTTCTGCCATCGGACCGAGCGATATCACAGGTACGTGATGAGGTGATTCTAATGTATCACCTATTTGTATAGTACACACACCTATTTATTTATTTATGAAACTATTGCACAAAATATTGTACAAAATGTACAAATGGCGGACTTAATGCCTGTTGGCATTATCTCCCAGTCAACCATTACGCGTAACAGAAAAAAAATATAGTGGTGCAGGCAATATATATATACAAAATAGATATACGATACATACATATTTGTATAAATAAACGCAATAAATACATATTATATATATATATATAATAACGTACATCAGAAATAGGGTTATAAAGTTAGAGAAGCAGCATCAGTAAATAACGTACGGAGACATCGTTTCAGGAGTATTAGAAAAACGCAGATTACGTTCGTGAGAGGAAGATAGGAATTGGAATCTGTCCTTTAAATTATATAACGGATCAAAATGTATGAAAAAATAATAGCGTTAAACAATATATATATGGGAGTGGGCAGCAGCATCTCTGTCGCGATAGCTGCGCTCTGCGATTGCCAACACGCTTGCCCAGCGCGGCAATTATAGACAAAAACTTCCTTTCTTGGAGAGGCATAAGTTCAGCAGTGTCAGAGAGAGTCAGGTCAACGATTGAGATGTGTGTTAATCTATTTATTTATAACCTAGTGAAATGTTCTTTCAGATCATCAATCAAAGAGGAACATTACTGACTGCTGTTCAGATCGGATTAAGCTCGAAGCTCTATGGTTCACCAGGAGATAACCTTCAAGTAAGTATACTCACAGCCGTACTACCGGCAGAGTACGATAGTACCTCCCCCTGTACCAGGTATAGTAAGAGGCGACTAAGGTACGAGAACCGACAGATAGACAGTACACCCATACAAAACAGTGCAGCTCAAATTCTCAGGGCGGGGATGGCAACAGCGTTCCCGTTGCTCTGCGATTACCAACACGATCGTCCAGCAGCCAATATGATGTCATTGGAATTGTTTAATTATCCCAACTAATATTATAAATCCAAAAGTAACTCGGAAATAAAAATAAAAAGTAATACGAAAGATGTTAAAAATATATAGGCGACCTATCTCGGAGACACGGCAATATATCTCTGTCTGTCTGTTACGCTTTCCCGCTTAAACCTCTCAATTGATTTTGATGAAATTTGGCACAGACAATCTTTCGACCCTGAGAAAGGACATAGCCTATTTTTTAGTTAGAAATAAGGGTTGTAAGGGGTCGAAAGGGGGGATGCAAAGTTGTATGGAAGTATCGCTATTTCAAAAGCTTATACTTGAAGCTTATTTTTCAGACCATTGATTCGATATAAATAAACATGACATTTAAAGTTTATATAATGTTAAGAGGTATGGTACCCAAAAAATTATTCCACGCGGACGAAGTCGCGGGCACAGCTAGTTTTAAAATAATCAAGACCTTTTTAGGATTCTGAACAACATATTTGGTAGTGTCGTGTGTACCAAGGGTCATCATGGGTTTGATCTCCTCGAACAAAAAACATTTTAAATAAAAATTTGCAATCGTTCTGTGTTTGTGTAAAATATGTATTCAAGCATTACCACATGAGGTAGACATACAAATGTCGTCTACATTGGTACCTACCGGTAAGTATTTGTGTTTCTACCGCCAATTAGCAGTGTTCGCATTCCTGTTTGAAGGGTGAAAGAGGCAGCGAAATTACTGCGTAATGTGACATTATCTTCAAGTCACAAGGTTGGCCACACGCTCATGATATCACGAGCGTCTATAGGCTTGTCACTTACTATCAAGTGGTCCGTTTGTCGACCTGGTCTAATAAAAAAACATACATCTGTGACCAAGCGACGGATCATCAGTAAGTATCGTAATTCAGGTCCACTTATGATGAGATATCGTGTGAATTCACTAATACATTCAATATTGCAGTTGCATTTCGAAGTGACCAACTACAGGGAGCAATCGGTAACATTCAGATTTGGCGCAGTCGGCGAATTGAAGTCCCTCACAGGCATCAGTCCGTTGCAGTAAGTATTCTTTACATACAACCATCACGCCTGTGTCCCATCAGGGTAGGCAGAGATTATGGATACAAATATAGATCTCTACTTGTTGGGCTTAGCATATGTGTAGCACTTCCCTTACTTGCATTAGTCCTTTCATACACGCTCGCTTTTTCTGGGTACTTCTGACCTGGCCCTTCTTTAATACCTCTTCTACCTGGCAAGATATGTTCGCCTCAGTCGTCCTATACCAACTATTCCGCTCTATTTACTTCTACTCTATATATTTGTGCAATCAATCTACGTTCATACAAACCATCTCAACATTCTTATTAATTATACTCAATATCATTATTAGATGTAGACCTCATAAGAAAGTCGCCTGCATTGGTTTGCAAAGTCGTTTGCATTTCTATCGACAAACAACAGAAGTTTATGCTGATATTTGTGTTTTTGTGTCTGGATGTTAAAATTATATAGGCGACTTATCTCGGAATCAAGGCAATATATGTCTGTATATTTACATATATATAATTAAATACAAACTTATTTTTTAGACAAAACATAGCATCAGGACAGACGCAAAATGTCATCGTCAGTGCAACCATTTCCAACTCGGCGCAACCAGGAGCCAGAGACCTGATCACATTCACCGCTTACAGTAAGTGACACATACCTACTATTCTCTGAGGTATACCTCTAACAAAGATCTTCTGTCCTCCGGGTACCGGCGAAGTAAAATACTAATTTCCAAATACCAGGAGTTGTAAGATAAGTGGCATATCCACCCGAAGCTGAGCAGCTCAAATACAAGTAGGGGATGGGCATACTCGTACGAAATGGTCACCACACGAGTGCAGCGCGACTTTTTTAAAAAGTACCCCTTTCTTGAGGAACCCTATGTCTAGCAGAAAACGTTCTTCAACTTACTTCTTAAAATAGAGAGGTAATCATAAAGAAGGTGTGCAACAATGTGCAATGAAGATGAACCGTGCTGAAGTAGACAATACTCCCAAGCAGGGACTTTCAAAGGCAAGCTGCTGCCACACCGCGTCAGAGCTACACCACTTCCAGTGGATATGCCACCTGTCGCTTCCGGCACCTCAGTCGCCTCTTAAGACACCTGGTGCCAGGAGTTACTTTTATACTATGCCGATACCACGGTGTCCCTTTCAAAACCTAGTATCATTACCCAAGCTATTATTCTGTCCTTTCCTTCTACTTACCTTAAGAGTCGCTTCGTGTTCCTCGGGGACGGCCATGAAAAATCCCTAAGATCATCAGAGAATTTATCACTCAAAATGCCTCCACATTCCACAAGCTTCTATAGCAAATCCTTTACAGTTCGAGCCATTCGTTTGTGGAATGCGCTCCCCCTTGAAGTGAGATCTGCTCGTTCTCTTTCTATTTTTAAGAGAATAGTGAAGGAGTATTCTGTATAGTATATCTGTCACTTTGATTTCCCTTGTTCTGTAACTACATCCATTACATGTATGTGTATATTTATATGTTTGTTTGTTGTACTGAATGCACCCCAAACTTCCACCAGCCTGAAAATTATTTCTATCCAAAGGTTGCCTGTAAGAGATTGCATTTAGCGATAAGGCCGCCTCTTGTACCTACTATTCCATGTTTTTGTGATGTTCTTGTGTTGTTTTTATTGGTGTATATAATAAAGAGTATATTATTATTATCATGAAGACTTGAGTATCAACCAGATAGTGAACACGAATCTGTCACTGTTTCGCAGGCGTGTCCAGCTTGGAACAGGTTTCCATATCAGCTTACGTCTACGTGGTGAACGCTGGACAAGCGAACACCGACGTGTGGGCGCCCGAGCTGCGGCACAACTTCCAGGGCGCCTGCATCGGCAGGATGGGCGAAGACTGCGCGCAGCACGTGTGGTCGGCTACCATCATCGCTAGAGACGCCGTCGCCGGTCAGATTCATCATAATCCATCAACCTACTTGTTTTCGCGTTGATTTTGTTTATTATGGCCCGATGGCGCAGATAGTAGTGATCCTTTCTAATGTGCCAAGGGTATTGGGTTCGTCTTCCACCCTGGACAAATATTTATTTGATGATTTTTGTGTTTTTCTTGTGTCTGGGTGTTAAAAAAATGTATTTAAGTATTTTTACTTCCTCTTTCGTCTGGTAACCGTAACATAAGTGCTCCAAGCGACTAATCTCCGAGTCAGGTCAACGTATGAGATTTTATCAGAATATATTGTTAAGATTTTTTTTATGCAATACTAAGGGACCTACTAGGGTCTCTTAAGGGACCTCTCTGGTGAGCGATTGGCTAGTGTCTTCGCACATCTGTGTTCATCTATCTAACACGAATCTCTCCCCACCAGGCATCCTCAGGCTGACCTCGTCTCCCATAGGATTGGTCTACGACAGCAACTTCATCTCAGGGTCGCGGGAGGAAGTCGTGGCCACGTACAGAGCCACGTGCTGCGCACCGAGGGTCGTGGTGACCGCGGTGGACGCGTTCGGGAACGCCAACAGCCGGGTGGTGGACATATCCAGTAAGCACCTTTTAGTAGGCCTTGTGTGACCGACAGTAGAATAGTACATACAACTCCTGGTACAGGGGGAGGCCCCTGTACCAGGAGCTGTATGTCGCGACATTTTCAAAAATTTCAAAAATTCTTCTACTAATAACCGTGTGCCAGCTATACCGGCAAAATAGAATAGAACCTCCCACTGTGACCAGGTGTCGTAAGAGGCGACTAAGGTACCATAACCGACAGATGGCGGTATGTCCATCCGAAACAGTGCAGTTCAAATGTACAGGGCGGGGATAGGCAGCAGCATCCCCGTCGCGATAACTGCGCTCTGCGATTGCCAACACGCTTGCCCAGCGCGGCAATTATGGGCAAACAACCACCTTTCTTGGAAAGGTTTATGTCCAGCAGCGGTCTTCTAATAACTAATTTTAATTTACACAGAAATTATAATTACAAAGTCTAAAGTCAACCATGTCTTTATTTAAAAGGCCTATCATAGGCACTTCAGAATAGTCAAAACAAAAAAAAATCTACAAGTATAGATTTGCTAGATACAATTTTACACATATAGCCGTTGACCCTGACAACCAGTGGTAGAAGTCATTTGAACAAATAGGTCATTGAGTGTCCTACTTTAATACCAGTCTGACGGCACCAGACGGGGCCTTTTAACTAAGTTTACTTACACGAACCACCATAAAAGAACCTACAAGAAAAACTGATGGTGATAATGGTTTCCAATAACACCTAATGATAAGTATTATTGGAACCCCGGCGTCGGCGCTGACAAACCGTTGTTTTAATAGTAGATGTCAGAGCAATTCAATTGAATCTCAAAAAGTTTAATCATTAATATAATCTTTTAGTGACATAAGCTAGATTTTATTTTAACATTTCCACAGAAACTACGCTAGTTTCTAATAAGAAATTGGAAGCGCATTGACATCCATACAAATCTCTTCCAGACTACATCACAGAGGCAGGAATAGCTGCCATCGTTCTTGGCGTGCTGCTCGTCATAGCGCTGATCATCCTGATAGCATTCCTCGTCTACTGGTGCGTGAGGAGACGGAGGGAGTCCAGAGAGCTGCCCTCTTACAGCTCGAGAAACGCCAGCTGAACCGTGGCTAGCGGTTACTAAGCCAGGTCTTAAAACAGCTGCCTTCAGATAACAATACTAGTGGGGGAGTGGTTAAAGTTTATGCCACCCCTACCAATATCATAACAGCGTAACGCTTTTTGATATATTGACAAGTTACGCTGTAATCTTATCCCTTCAAACCATAAGACATCAATCAAGCATTACTGCTTGTCAGGAATTACGTTTTATATAAAAAAAAAATCATTTGTTTGTACCGGCTTATCCCGAAAACGGCTGCACCGATTTCCACGGGACTTTCACTGGCTGATAGCATATGTCAAAAAGATTAATATAGACTATGATTATTTAAGATATACATTAAGGTGTCCGCTCACAACGAAAACAAACGCACAGCAATATTTTTTTTATAATAACCAGAATGGCTGTAACCATGTAAATATTTTTAGATGTTTTAATTATGACAAAAAAAATTAAGACAATTAATTTATAATCTATGTTACAAATGATCGGCAAATAAAAGGGCATCAACTAACTTATTATTTACAAGTAGCACGGAAATCAGGACGAATCTATCGACTGTCCGTTTTGTGGAAATATCACAAACATCGCTGTGCACAAAATATACATATATATATATATATATAACCTGCATTATGGTAGTATTTTAGTGGAGGCATCGATTCGATGCATTCTGCCGTTATAAAATAAAAATATGGTGTCCAAATTAAAATTTCAAAAGTCACAACAATTAAAAATAATATATATTATAAAAAGATATCAGCGCCTTATCCTATTTCTGAATATATATATTTTTTTATCTATTTGTCATATAATAATATTAAATAATAACAACATCCTAGGCAATGTCCGTCGATTCTTAGTCGCCAGTGGTAATACAATAAACGCGGACAAAGTCAGGCGCACCGGTTAGTTGTAAAATAATAATGTTAGTTTCCACACAAAAAACGGCAAAATGTTAGAGAGACATACAATCAATTCATTTTTTATGTTACCTTAGAGTTAAGTTTAATATTAAGTTAATTTTATATTGACCAATTCTGAAATGACGACTATGTATTGTTATATTATATGCTAAAAAGAGACAAACGGCCCAATGGCGTATTATAAAGTGTCTCTTTATATTATGCCAAGGACCGTGGGCTCTATCCCCAACCGTGACAAAACATTTTTTGTTGTGTTTGGGTGTTCAAAATTATGTATTTATAGATTAAATATGTGATACTACTCTTGTCAGTTATCACAGAGTCAAAGAAATAATGTATATGTTATGTGAATTTATTTATAATGCGATAATTACATTTGCATACACCCGAAGGCAACAACTTGTTAATACATCTGTCACATCAATTTGCAGTAAAGTTTTCTCAATAAGATTTCTCACACCGTTGTGCTCATCTCCAAATAGTGAGTTTAAAATATAATATATAATTCTTAAGTCAGTTTATTTCAGAATTAGATATTTATTTACAAATGTGACCATGTTATTAACATTGCTATTTCCACACATTTCTTACCTTTCATCCGAATGTAACATTCACAAATATGCACTATCTTCCAGTTTGTACTTAAAATAATTATTTTATATTTGAGTATCAGCTTATTTATTTTAAATAAAACACAAATTATTTTAATACACATATTTTAAAGTCAAGTTTAAAAGATAAAAAGTATTTTGTATAAACGGTAAAAATAAACAGCCTGTATACAGGACCACAAATCGCACATCGTGAGAAAAGACACCACTTTTAAATCTAATTCCCATGTCAGTCAGTCATCTCATGTACTATACAGTCCAGTCCATCTATTAAGTATGTCATCCAAATTTCATTTTTAATCCCCCTCCACCAGTCGTCGACACAGCTGATCACAATTGTAAGGTTCCCCCTCCCTAGTGAAGCGTTACATGCTTTAACATGGGAGAATTATTTAATTAAAACATTTTTATTTATTTCAAATATTCCGAAATAATTTTAAATAACTCTACTAATATATTAGAGCTGAAGAGTTTGTTTGTTTGTTTGAATGCATTAATCAAAGGAACTGTTGGGTCTGATTTCAAAATTTCTTTCAGTGATAGATAGTCCATTTAAGATTTTTAGGCTACTATTATATCGCACTATTCCACGCAATCGAAGTCCTGAGCACTGCTAGGACGCTCTACTCCTTTCTCTCAAAATCTTCATTAAATTATTTATAACTGTTATTGCCTATGCTTATATTAGATTTTGTAATATGCTTGTAATAACCCAACCCTCCTCAACTCCACCACGCCCGAATTACGTATGACATACTTTAGAGACCCAGAGGCCCCCCACATTTAAAAACATAAATTTTAAATTTCCTTAAACTAAGGATTACAGAATTAATTAACTATATTGTAAAATATATTTTGGCAAAAATATAACAGAGTTGATTACAGACAGTTTGGGAGTCTATATTTTCTATTCATAGTGGAATTTACAGATTATGTAATTTTAAATAGAAATATATCATAATTATAATTTATGCATTATTTATAAGTAAAAATATTGTTACACAGAACATTCCTTGCGATCATTTATAATTTTTTACTAATACGGGTAGTAATTTAAGATTATTAATATAAAATTTTTTGGTTTATAATAAAAATGAAGCCATATATTTTATAAAAGATATTTTACATACAAATTAAATTATATTTATTCTAATCAAAGCTTGTTTTTATGTGTTATTTTTTGAAAAATTATAAATATTTTTCTGATCCAAACCCTACAGTTTTATCCAAATAATATTAAAGACGGGAATATCTGAATCTTACATGAGGTTGACCACTTACAAAGGTCGTCTGCCTTGGTACCTCACTCTCACCTATTTCTACCACCAAATAGCAGAGTTCGAATTGCTGCGTTCCGGTTAGAAGGGTGAAAGGGACAGTAAAATTAATGGTCATGCTACTGATATTACGAGTATCTATAGGCTGTGGTGACGTCAAGTGATTGGTATGCCTATAATCCTAAAATCATTTTTCAGTGAGATAGATTTATTGCAGTTTAACCTGCAATTGGGTTACCTGTAATAGTACCTCCCTCTGTACCAGGTGTCCTTTGAGGCGACTGACCGAAACCAACAGATGGCGGTATATCCACCGACTTACCGATGGGACTGATTACGCAGATGGTAGTATCCTATCTAAATATTTTTATGATGATATTTGTGTTTGTTTTGTATCTGGGTGTTAAATATATGTATTTAATTAATATTTTCGCGATTCCGCTTCTGATAGCCATTCTGGTTGTCTGGGGTACGTTATACAATTGCTTTAAACGACTTACCATGAAGTCAGGTCAATGTATGAGATGTTGTGCGAATTAACAAATTGGTCGTGTTTGAGTGATAAGTCATGTAAAAAGAAGGCAGGGAAGAGAAAATTTAAACAGCAGTTTTGCCACAGCAGGACGGCAAAGTAAATTTTCCACTGAAAATTATGTGTTCTAAATGCGAGGCCACACTCTTTTGAGAAGGCTGTGCCTAGCAGTGGATATCATATTGTATATATAATAATTATTCTAGTAATAGAATAATTATAGAATAATTAGTCTCTTAAAATACTGAATTAACTTGCGGAAGTCTGCTGATGGATATTATAAGGAGTAACTTCTATGGTGTTCCAAGCATAGCCAAAATGAGATAGTGGTTTTTAATAAATAAATGCATTAATAAAATTTACTCAAAATCTCATATATTTACCTGACTCCAAGGTAAGTAACTTAAAGTACTTACATTACAGCTTTCAGACAACAGAGGTATTACAAATATAAATCTAAAACACATATAAATAACACCCTGACATAGAAGAAATACTTATGACATAAATATTTGTCCTAGTAAAACAACAACCTGTGGCGCATAGTATAGGGCCTCATCTATCAAGTTATCGAGATAAACATGTCATAAGTAATTCACTTAAACAGCTCCAGTTTCTAATTCCTCTTTTTTAGTAATATTTTTCTCAAGTTAGATGAAACTGTACACAGTAAGCAAAAATTGATTACAATTCTCTTCATTTGTCTTCTTCAGTGATATATTTTTTTTTATAATAAGATTACAGGTTTATTAAGTTTTTTAAGTATTTAAGAAGAGTTTAAGGCTGAAAATAATTTATTACAGGTTGGTTTAAATGAGCCTTCTTTGATATACAAGATAAATTATGTTTAATTCTCTGTCAAGTTACCAATTCATTTGAAATATTAAGTTGAAATTATTATGTAAGTACATGTAAACAGTTAACTTAGTAAGGAATAGTCATCTTTCAATAGATATAATCTATAGTCTAATTGTGCTAAGTCATCCTCAGTACTATGTCTATGAAAGTGAAGAATTTGTCAAATGTAAACAAACAACATAAAGAAAAACTTACAAACACATGTGTACTACAGAACCTTTCGACTTTACTAAACTTGATTTGCTGTGTAAAGAAATAGAATTCAGGCAAAAAGCCGTTTTCAAACGGCGCGTTTCTATATGATTTATATAAGAAGGACGACATTGAAAGAAAAATGTTTCTAATATTCACTTATTTTCACACACTATCAACACACCGGTTAATTGCAACATAAATACACTTTCAGTAGCAAAATAAAAGAAGATCGCACTGAGTTATCACTTGAAAAACACAGTAAATGACAGTCAAACTGCAATTCCGATCATGTGAAATTTTTAGCATGATTTCGACTCCAAGGCCATTCCGGCGTCGTTTTATGCGTAGATATGTGATAAAAATAAAGTAACAAACTCACCTTGCCGTGTGATCAACTCCTGACTTTGAGCAACGGGAAGCAAAACAGCGTTGTGTGTCAAATCTTCTATCGAGAGGCCCGTGACGGCAGTCGATAGAAGTGGGTTTTTCACTATGTTCCTGTTTATGTGGTCACCAAAACTTTTGTCCGACATGTTGTTATGAAACAATTAAGCGGTGAAATTACAAATTTTGGCGAATTTACACATTTGGAGGTCACAAAAATTAAATTTAATTATATGAAGTTACGTGTCACTTGCATATTTTGACAAAAATTTTACGATCTACGACAGCTGATTTTAGTTTATCAAGTACGATTTGTCAAGTAAGGTAAACTAAACGGAACTTTTAAGAATATTTTATCTTAATCATGGTATTTTAATACTGAATTTTATAAGAATTTAGTTTATTCGTTTCATGCTTTTTTGTAATATTCCTAACTCAAACAAAATAAGCAAATGTATATATATTTTATTTAAAATTTGACTTGCTTTGTAAAAAGCTTGAATTAAAGTCAAACTAAATTTCTTCCTACGCATTAAATCGCGGTGATTCATAGAAAACTTTATCACCCACTTACAAAATTGAAATGTTAAAATAAATAAAAATACAAATGTAATTTATTTTCATACTTTATCTGTTTATTTTTCACTCAAAGAGATAATTTAATAACAAAAACACTTTCATTTTGATTATGTGCATTGTAAATCGATTCATTATTACGAGTAATGGATCGAAGTTATATCGAATTGTCAAATCAAACGTGGAACTCCTAGGACTGCTGTAAAATTTCAATCGAATGTAGACCTTATTAAGTTAAGAATAGAATTCAAATTCTATTATTATTAATGTGAGTGATTTGGAGCAAGCGTGCGTTTGTTGATTCACTATTTTGACCAAAATAAATAATGCTCAAACGTATTGTCGTGTATTAAAATAATGGCCGAAAAAAAAGAGGAGCTACCACCGCCCATTAAGCGTTACAGACGCGTTGAAAAATCCTCAGATTCGGAGGAGGACGCCGATAATTACGAACCATATATTCCAGTAAAAGAACGAAAAAAGCAGAAGTTATTAAAACTAGGGAGGCTCGGTCAGCTTACTGCCGAGGCTTCCACAGACCACAAAAGCTCAAGCGATAACGATCCAGATGATGAAAGTAAGTGCAGTCACAAAATGTCTTTAAAAGCTTTATCCTGTTAATAATAGAACAATTGATTGTAATGCGTGCGACAAATCTGTGACCTGTTTTATGGATAGCTAAAAATAAACACTTTCCTATGGTTTTAAACACTATCCCTATCCTATCCCTATATATATTAGCCATAGGAAGACTACTGTTGGGCAAAGGCCTCCCCAAGAAATGGGGAATTTTGCCTATGATTAACGCTCTGGGCAAGTGTGTTGGAAATCACAGAGCATAGCTTTCATTAAGGGGATGATGCGGCCCATCTCCTCTCTGTGGATCCCCCATCCCTCTAGTTGCCACCATCTCTTTGTTCTGGTACCTAGTTGCCTCTCACGACACCTCATACAAAGGGAGGTACATATATATATATATATGTGTGTGTGTGTATATATATCTCTTATCATATTTTGCTAGCTGTGCCCGCAACTTCGTCCACATGGAATAGTTTTTTTGCTAACCATTCCTCTTTACCTTAACTTATATAAACTTTGAATGTCATGTTTATTTATATCAAATGAATGGCCCGAAAAATAAGTTTCAAGTTTCTAGCTCTAAAAACAGCGATACTTCCATATGACTTGTCATCCCCCTTTTCGGCCCCTTGCAACCCTTATTTCATATTAAAAAATATGCTATGTCTCTGGGCCGAAAGATTGTCTTTACTTTCGCATTTATAATATTAATAGGGATTACTATTAAATAACCAATGACCCTGATAACCTTATATTATTATACTTTCACATTTATAATATTAGTAAGGATGTTAATGACTCCATTACATTACAGCAATCATGCTCAACAGCGACAAAGATGTATGACATATATAATTACAACTTCCAATGAGTTTGATGTATGAATTTAAATTTTCAATATTTGAGTTTCCACCCATGACTCTGACTCATGATCTGGCTGTGCTATGAAATGTAATTAATTTTAGAAGTTTAAAACATAGAAAAATGTTAAATTTCATTTGAGATTATATTCACTATAAAAAAAATCAACCTATCTCAGGCTTCAGGTGGCACAGTATTATCATAAGGTATCAATGTATAATAGGATCACAAAAAGTTGGTATGTTCTGATCATCTTCTCTAGTTATTACATTTTAATAGCCTCACAAAGTGTCCTTGGAGTAAAATAACTTTATGTCACAAGTAATTGAGGTTTCTCAAATCTTATGTAATTGTTGGGTTTATCAAGTACACTCTCACCGACTGTAGATTTATTAGATCTTTTGCGTTCAACATTTGGTTTGGCTAATATAAACCACAATCTAAACTACTACACCATCCTAAATAATATTTTATATGTGAAAGTAACTCTGTGTGTCTGTTATCTCAGAATCAGGTCAATGTATAAAATGTTGTGTGAATTTATTTATTGATAGATCAGCGGTTTCACTTGTGTCTGTTCCTATTGCCGGGTAAATATGAGAATAATATATAGCATTTATTTGTTGCTAATGTAACCCATTGAGTTCATGAATAATACATTTTGTTATCAAAAACTAAATTGTTATTCCTTATCTTTACTAATATTTTATATGTTAAAGTAACTCTGTCTATCAGCTATCTTAGAATCAGGGTGATGTATGAGATACTATTTGAATTCATTTATAACTAGCTCTGCGGTTTCACTTTTGTCAGTTCCAATTGCCAGAAAAATATGTGAATATTATATAGTATTTGTTATTTGTTGATCATGTAGCTTTTAATTAGTGAAAGAGTTTTTTTCATTCATCCGGTTGTCTTTCACAACAAAAATATATATTTTTTAATATAATATGACCGAAGTAGATAGCGTAGCTTTTAGTATGTTGAAAGTATTTTCGAAATTAGGCCAGATGTTTATGAATTTATCTGTTACATACATACATGTTTCTTCTTTATAGTTCTAAGCCAGTTTCAAAGTGTGCCTTATTTCCAGCATCTCAAGAGGAATGGGGCCGCAAATACAACGTGTCTCTGCTGGACCAGCACAGTGAATTGAAGCGTCTAGCGGAGGCCAGGGCCCTATCAGCTGCAGAGAGGCAGGCTCGGGAGGAACAGCATATATTGGAGAGCGTGGCGCAGAGCAAAGCACTGATGGGTGTTGCTGAATTAGCGAAAGGTATAATAAATTACGTTGGACGTGGTAGTGGTCTCTATCTTGTGCACCAATGATTCCTGAGCTTACTACATTTAATCAAGCCGTGTAGCTTTTGTGTTTATTTGTTACAAATGCACAACAGTATAAATCAGGCCTTCTGTTACATTTAGTTTTAGATATTTATAATTTGATATTATGAAACATAATATAGCAGCATTTACTTGGTGATGAACAATTATTGTACTATTAGAAAGCTACATCCAGTCCAGTCCATGTATTAGTACAATTATTAAAATTGGTCAAGTAGATTTTGAGTTAATTGTACTAAACAAACAATCAAATATTTCCTCTTATTAGTATATAAGAATATTTGTGTTTGTTCCGTATCTGGGTGTTAAAATGTATATAAATGTTATATTTGTAATTCCTGTGTTGTCTGATGTCCGTAACACAAGTGCTTTATGCGCTTACTTATTCATTTATTCAATATTATTTTTCGCAACACCCTTTCAGGTATACAGTACGAAGACCCGATCAAGACATCGTGGACTCCACCCCGATGCATCCTGGAACTGCCAGAGGAAAGGCACGAGCGGGTGCGCCGGGAGCTGCGCATACTGGTGGAAGGTGACCGCGTGCCTCCGCCGTTGAAGACCTTCCACCATATGAAGTTTCCGAAGGGTAAAACCTGATAACTTCCAACCTACTCTTCTATGTCAGATTGCTTTTTTTTGAGAAACTTTTGCTGGTCTTCAGACGTCTATTCTAGCGCCACCGCGCTCATTATCACCGCAGGGCGGCACTGAGTCACGACCTCGGCTCAGGTGACTATCGTGAGGTAGATTGTGCGTTGTGTTTGTGGAGTGACAGTGAGAGGGCGACTGTGGGAGGCGCTTACAGAAGTGATGCTGTGGGATAGATGAACCTGATGGCGTATTCGGGAATGAACTTTTCTTCAGTGCAAATGGTTGTAGATTTGATCCACAGCCACTAATACTTATATAACGAACATATGTATCAAATATTATATTTGTGATTCCTCTGTTTTTCTCTTAGTACCGCTAAAGTAAAACAGTACCTCCCCCTGTACAAGAAGTCGTTAGATCCGAGTACCCGAGCCGAAAGATGGCGAAGATAATACAATTTAGAATACATCTCATACATTGACCTGGCTTCGAGTTATGTTGCTTATAGCACTAGCTATGTTAAAGCTATTAATCAACAGCAGCAGTTATGGAAGGTCCACTGCTAATTGCAGGCCTCTCCAAGAAAGGGCGTTTGCTCATAATTGCTGCGCTGGGCAAGTCTGGTAGTAATGCTCCTGCCCATATCTGTCCATCTGTTGCATTTGTGCCACGCTGTGTCAAATTGATATACCGCCATCTGTCGGTTCCGGTACCTCAGTCGCTTATGACTCCTGTTACACGGGGACTATTCTGCTCTGCCGGTACCTCCCTGCTGACCAGTTGGTTCTGTTCTGTTCCCTAAAAGCCAACATTCCTGTAATTGTCATCACTCATCTCTTTCTGCACTGGTCTCAACAGGAATCCTCCGGGGCCTGGAAGCCAAAGGCATCAAGAAGCCCACCCCTATCCAAGTTCAGGGTATACCAGCGGTACTGAGTGGGAGGGACATGATCGGGATAGCGTTCACCGGTTCCGGAAAGACCCTGGTCTTCACGTTACCTGTCATCATGTTCTGCGTGGAGCAGGAGGTCAAGATGCCGTTCATCAGGTCAGTGATGAAGAGTTAATCTATATATGTAAATAAAATTGATTTAAATTCTCTGGGTTACTTTTCAGGACAGTGTGTTTTATGGTCCCTATTGTTTAGTGTATAATTCAGCATTTTTTAATGCATCGAACCTATTAGAAGACACTCGGGGCACGTGGAAACATTGCATGCAAGATCGTGAGACTCGTGAACTTAATTCGTTGTGTTACTGCTAGCGTCAGCCGTTAGCGTTTCTAGGGTTGATTTTCAGGGGGGTGGGGGCTGGACCCTGACATGCCATGGTCGATGCGATGACGTATTCGCTATAGGTCTACTAGTCTACACTCAATATAGGTACTACTTTTCAAATAGGTCACCCAGGATGGTCTAGCGCTCATCACAGGATGTTGCTGTGATGAGCCCTAGACCATCCTGGGGTGAATACTATATCATCCTGGGGCGGGCACTAGACTATCTTGGGGCGGGTACTAGAACATCCTATATTCGGCATTAGAAAATTCTGAGGGGACACTAGACCAATTTGGGGTGGTTGGTGGCTTTAGCGTTAACCTTTTGTTGCTTGGTCTCTGATCCGTCACTCGTCTTTTTCAGAAACGAGGGTCCATACGGCCTCATTATCTGCCCGTCCAGAGAGTTGGCGAAGCAGACGCACGACATAATCCTGCACTTCGTGAAACACATCAAGATGGCCGGCGGACCTGAAATAAGGAGTTGCCTCGCGATTGGGGGTAAGTTATCATCATCATCATAGCAGCCATAGATCGTCCACTGCTGGATATAGGCCTTTCTGTAAAGGGGGAATTTTCTTCGTAATTACCGCGCTGGGCAGGCGTGGTGGCGAGGTGTCGCATTACCCAGTACGCGCGCTTGATACTGGCACACAGCCGGTCTTATTGGAAATCACTTGGGAAGGCATATGTTCAGCAGTGGACTTCCAATGGCTGAAATGATGATGAACCAGTACAACTAACATATTTAATCTTACGTTAACGGAGTACAATTGTTTAATGTATCCGAAATGCTCGGAGTCTCATTGCGCGATCGAATCAGGAATGAGGAGATTCGTGACGTTCCAAAGTTACCGACATTGCCCGGTGGATTAGTAGGTTGAATTGGGCGGGGCATTTGGTACGCAGAACCGATGGCCGATGGAGTCGTGAGGTTCTGGAATGGAGACCACGTACCGGCAAGCGCAGTGTAGGGCGTCCACCCGCAAGGTGAACAGACGATATGACTAAAACCGCGGGATCGTATTAAATTCCGTAACGACTAACCTTATTCTAAAGCATACTTTAGTGTTAAAGATTATATTAACGATAAAACTGCTTAGTATCGAATTGCTCTAACCTAGCTTTAAGAAACGGTTGGTTAGCGCCGACGCCGGTAGCGGTACCGTTGACACTAACTATTTAGTGTTGATGGACCTTTATCACCACCAGTTTTTCTTGCAGGTACGTTTTTGATGGCTCGTGATGGTTTTTGATAACTCGATATTACATTTCTAACGCTGCCGTAAACGTTTTATACCGTGTATTGTTTAAACGAAATCTATTTTGCACCAACTGAATGCACAAGCAATTAGTTTTAAAATGATTTTATGATACGTGAGCAATGTTTTCTCAAATCGTACAAAGTGTCAACATTGTGACTTACGCGGTGTTAGAACTTAAAGGACGATATGTATTAAAGTAGTTTCTGTTGTCTGATATCAGTAATACAAATGCTTTAAGCGACTTATCACAGAACCAAATCAATGTATGAGATGTCGTGAGAAAAAAAATGAACGCCTAGATTACTAATATGTTTCGTGTCAGGGTTTGCGTAATCCGATATCAATGCGGATTACCGAGAGTCACACTAGCTATGTTTCCAGGTGTCGCCGTGTCGGAGTGCATGGAGGTGGTCCAACGAGGTGTTCACATCATGGTGGCCACTCCTGGCAGGCTCATGGACATGCTGGATAAGAAAATGGTATGTACTTGATAGAAGAGGAAGCAGGTGGTCATCGACAGTTTTCTGACAGTATTTTGGTACCCATGGGATACTTCCCATATGAGGTAGACTTCCTTCAAAGAACGGGACATAGGTATCCTCGAAAAGGCTTAAACCTACTTGAGGTAGACTTCTTTCAAAAATCGTTTCCATTGGGCTCTCACCTATTTCTGCTGGGCTCTGGTTTGAAGGGTGAGAAAGGCAGTGAAATTTCCGGGTAATGTGGCATAATATTTAAGACACCAGGCTGGCAACGCGCTAGTGATATCCTTATGATGATATGGCTGTCTGTCGGCTGCTGTGATGCTTATTTTCACGTAGGCTATTGCTTGTTTGTCGACCTGGTCTAATTAAACCTAGAATCATGATATTTGGTTAGTAGAAAAGTATATAATAGAGTACAATAATAATGGTGTTATAGGGTGAGAGTCGAATTTTAAATAAAGTAGCCGTGAGGTACCATTAGAGTAGAATAGTACCTCCTTCTGTACCAGATATCGTAAGAGTTGACTGCGGTACCGGAACCGACTGGCGGTATATACAGCAGCATTTCCGGCGTGAAGCTAGACTTCGCGATAGCCACCACGCTTGTACTCGCGCGCCAATTATGGGCGTTTTGCCCACTTGTTTGGGGAGGCCTGTGTCCAACAGTGGATGTTATCATCATCATACCAGCCATTAAAAGTCCACTGTTGGACATAGGCCTCCCCAAGAATGGGAGTATGTTGCCCATAATTGCCGCGCTGGGCAAGCGTGTTGATAATCGCAGAGCGCAGCTTTCGCTACAGGGAAGCCGCTGCCCATCCCCGTCCTGTACATCTGAGTTGACTTTTATGCATGGATATAACGCTATCTGTCGGTTCTGGTACCTTAGTCGCCTCTACGACACCTGGTACAGGGGGAGGTACTATTCTACTCTGCCGGTACCTCACGGCTAATGGATGTTATATGGCTGCTTTAATGTTTGATGATGTCTTGCTCTACCAGGTCCGCCTCAACGTGTGCCGGTACCTGTGTATGGACGAAGCCGACCGCATGGTGGACATGGGCTTCGAAGAAGACGTCCGAACCATCTTCTCGTACTTCGGCGCGCAGCGGCAGACGCTGCTCTTCAGCGCCACTATGCCGAGGAAGATACAGAACTTCGCCAGGTACGGCAGGGGTTGTTCCAACCTCGAAGAGGTAGACCTCATACTAAGGTTTATCATCTCACCTATTTGTACCGGGAAGTAGTTGTTGTGTTCTCTGTGTTCCGGTTGGAAGGGTGAGAGAGGCAGTGATCCGGTTAATGTGACATAATGTCTTCATTTTGGTCACGCCAGTGATATCCTAGTGATATTAATAATGGTGCCGGTGACGCTTACTATCACACGGACTGTATGCTTGTTTATCGACCTAGTCTAATAAAAAGAAATCTAATTATTAATTCTACTGTGAAGTACCGGCAGAATAGAATAGTACCTCCCCTGTACCAGGTAGACGTAAGAGGTGATTGAGGTACCAAAACCGACAGAGGGCGTGGATGGGAACAGCAGCATCCCCGTCACGATAGCTGCGCTCTGTGATTGCCTACACGGGCAAAATTCCCCCATTTTTGGGGAGACCTATGTCCAGCAGTGGTCTTCTAATGGTTGTAATGATGAAAATTAATTCAAGAAAAATCCGTTATTGACTACAATTTTGTGATTTTATCTCTTGCTATACATTCTTTGTATATTACGCTCGTAGTTTTTTAAATCAATAAATAACCCAGTAAATTTCCAGGTCAGCTCTTGTGAAACCGGTGACGGTGAATGTCGGCCGAGCTGGTGCGGCTTCCCTCAATGTCCGCCAAGAGTTGGAGCCGGTGAAGGCTGAAGCCAGGACTGTGCACCTTCTGCAATGTCTTCAGAAGACTCCCCCACCAGTCTTAGTATTTGCTGAACGAAAACAAGATGTAGACGCTATTCATGAGTACCTTCTTCTTAAGGGTATGTTTTTCAGCTTTATTCAGGTACATAAGTATATCATGGTCATCAATACCCGGAGATAGACATATACCGTCACGGACTATTGTAGGTAGACCTTTCGTAGTCTACAATACTGTAGTACATTATTTTGATCTATCTCGTCGGGTTCAGGCAGCGTTTGCTATGTAATCGTAAACAAATGGGTTTATACGACATCACATTGGAAAACCCTAAAATGATCAGTATGTCTACTATATTATGCATGTATTTTACATATATACCTTCCTCTTGAATCACTCTATCTAATAATAAAATCGCATCAAAATCTGTTGCGAAATTTAAAAAATCCAAGCATATATATTCTGCTAAGTCGTGCAGAGTAGAATAGTCTTTCCTCCGGTACCAGATGTCGTAAGAGGCGACTAAGGTACCAGAACCGACAGATGGCGGTATATACAACGAAGACAGTGTGGCTCAAATGCACAAGGTGCGGATGGGCAGCTGCATTTATGTCGCGAAGCTACGCTCTGCGATTACCAACACGCTTGCCCAGCTCGGCAAATATACGCAAGATTCTCCCATTCTTGGGAAGGCCTATGGCCAGCTGTGGACTTCCAATGGCTGTTATGATGAAGCAGATACAGACAGAAAGCGGGAAGTGACTTTGATTTATACTATATAGCGATGTATTTGGTTCCAGGTGTAGAAGCGGTTGCTATCCATGGTGGTAAAGATCAGGAGGAGAGGTCGAGGGCAGTGGAAGCTTTCAGAAGGGGGGAGAAAGACGTGCTAGTGGCCACAGATGTCGCTAGTAAAGGTACGTTGTCTATAAAGAGAAACGATTTTTCATGAGGTAGATCATCATCCAAAAATCGTCGGAATCAGTACCTCGCTCTTACTTATTTCTGTCAAACAGCAGTATTTTGGTATTTGTATTTTGGTTTGCAGGGTGATTTCGCGCTAGTGATATCGTAACGTATGGTAACGTACGACACACAAGCACACAGCCAGCGTGACAGTAAACCACTGCAGTTTACACTGTAATTACTACATTACCCAGTAATTTCATTGTCTCTCTCATCCCTCAAACCGAAACTGCAGTTTGGTAGAAGTAGCTTAGAGTGAGGTACCGATGCAGACGACTCTTGCATAAGGTCTACCTTCAGAATTCCGACATGCTTTTAGTCTAAAAGTCTTCGTCCTGCCCAGGTCTGGACTTCGCCAACATCCAACACGTCATCAATTACGACATGCCCGAAGATATAGAGAACTATGTTCACCGGATAGGGCGTACGGGGCGCGCGGGCGGGGAGGGGGTGGCCACCACCCTACTGGGGAGAGCGGCAGACACCAGCGTGCTACGAGACTTGGCTCATCTCTTGAGGGAAGCTGGGCAGAAGGTAATAAGTTCTTGCAGGTGGTGGAGGGAGTTCTTCGACAACAGGTAGTGACTGTAAGGCTGCCCGTATCCTCGTCTTCATCATAGACTAGATACTGGTCAAGTAATTATTTCTTGCACGAGATAGAATGGAAATATTTTCTTAAGTAGGTATAGACGGCAAGGTATCCTATATCATCATCATCATGGAAAGCTGGACAGACTATTGTTTCATGTAGGTGGTGGAAAGGGAAGAACTTCGGCAGGTAATCGACTTCAACATATACTACACTGCAGGTACCTTCCAACACGGAGGTAGCTACAAAAATCCTCATGCACTCTCCCAAACATTTCCGACCCCCTTTTAGGAGTTTAGATGTAAGGTACCGACTGAGAAAGTTAATACCTACCTTTACAGCGATCTTATAAGGCGACTGCCCAGGAACTGACAGATGACGGTATATACCATCCGAAACATCGCAGCTCAAATACAACTTACCAGGAATTGCTACCACGTCTGCCCAGTTTACAGGCAATAGTTTCTGGTAAATGTGATCCTTGGTCAAGATGGAGTGTCATGTTGAAGTATTTTTTGCAGGTGCCTTCGTTCCTGCTGGACATGATTGGGGAGCCCGAGGTGCCTGCGCCCGACGGGCAGGGCTGCTCCTACTGCGGCGGCCTGGGACATCGGATTACTGGTAATATGCTTCTTCTATCAGGGATGGTCCAGATGGTGAATTCGGTAGTTTCTCTGTCTTGGTTTCAATGCCCACACAGAACAAACATTTAAATGGTGACCAATTTATTCTGAGTGTACTTGTCTGATCTGAAACGGCTTGGATTTCATCATCATATCAGTTATTGGAAGTCCACTTCTGGACATAGGCCTAGATCCAAGAAAGGGGGAATTTCACCCATAATTGCCGCGCTGGTCAAGCGTGTTGGCAATCGCAGAGCGAAGCTTTCGTGACTGGGATGCTGCTCCCATCCTCGCCCAGTGCGTTTTGAGGTGCAGTTTCATTATCTGTCGGTTCTAGTACCTTAGTCGCCTCTTATGACACCTGGTGCAGGGGGAGGTACTAGCCTTCTCTGCTTTAACCACATGGTCAACTTTGACCTGACTCTATGATAATCGCTTAAAGCAGATATCAAACAATTGGTAATTCCTCTCAAATTTAATTCTTAAACACATATCTTCAACCAGACAGAACAAACAAATATTATCGCATAAATAACTGTCGTGGGTAGGGATGGACTACACTTAGCGCATAAGATAGAATCAATACCATCTACGCCATCGGGCCTTCGTTGTTATTTATTATTCTGTCGTGATTGAGAACTCGGGCGAAACTACGGGGCATCGCTTTTATATATGTATATATAAATTATATTATTTTATAAAATATATTTCATGTCACGCCCTTAATTAAATTGATTTACCTTTTAAATAGTTAAAAACCCATTTTTTATATACATACATCACGCCTGTGACTCGTCGCAATAGACAGAAACTATGGATCTCCACTTGCTACGATCTTGAAATCCTCTCGCTTCCCTTACTCGCATTAGTCCTTTCATACACGCTCGTTTATTCTAGGTACTTCTGACCTGGTCCTTCAATACCTCCTCTACCTTGTTAAAAATGTCCGCCTCGGTCGTCCTATATCAACTCTTCCATTCAGTTCCGCTCTATATATTTGTGCCGTCATTCTACTTACATCCATCCTTTCTACATGTCCAAACCATCTCAACATTCTTTTCTCTATTGTTGTTTTTCACACTTTTATCTATCTTTTAAACTCTCTAAATGTTTTATCTATATATATATATATTGATTTTATTGTCTTTCAGAGTGTCCGAAGCTGGAAGCAGTACAAAACAAGCAAGCTTCGAACATCGGCAGACGAGATTACTTGGCGAACACTGCGGCGGATTATTAAGATTAAATATATACATGTTAAGCTATTTTATTTTACATTTGTCTATATTTATTTTATATAATAAATTTATCACTCTTTAATAACTTCCTTTTACATTGTACTTTTATCTTGTATAATATCAATTATAATTTGTTTAAGTTGGTACTTAAACCAACTTAGTGTGGTCACTATAATCGTAATAGATTTAAAAAAAAATTAAGAGGTGTCTAGGAACCCCCGGATGGTTAAAAATTATTTTCAATTAATTATTATTATTATTCATTATGTACAAACAACCTGTTTACACTCAAGAAATATAACCGTCGCGACACCACACTGTTCAATGCAATAGTGAGACGAAACGTAAATAACTGGTTTGCTTTCTACGAGAGAGAGAGAGATTGAGAAGCACGAGGCTTACAAATTCGTGATTTTAACTTTTGGTCCTAATTTTTTCCGTCTAGCCATCTTTCGCAACAATAAGAATCTTCGTCGCAATTTCCCTTTCTAAAAGTTCTTTCAGCGGTGAAGTCGCCGGCATGTGTTAGTATATTAGCTACTAGCTGTGCCCGTGGGTTAGTTTTTTGTGTACCATACCTATTTACTTCAACTTATATAAACTCAATAGCCTGAAAAAAAAAGTTTCAAGTTTCCAGCTCTAAAAATAGCGATACTTCCATACAGCTTTTCATCCCCCTTTCGACCCCTTACAAACCTTATTTCGAATTAAAAAATAGCCTATGCCCTTTCTCAAGGTCTAAAGATTGTCTGTGATAAATTTCATCAAAATCGGTTGAGAGGTTTAAGCGGAAAAGCGTAACAGACAGACAGACAGAGTTACTTTCGCATTTAAAATATTAGTAAGAATTTATGCAAAATAATTCTATGTAATATCTTAAGTTTTTTCAGATCTTAGAACTAAGTAAATAAATAATTTCTACTAAATAATAGCTGTAATTTGCGTTTGTTTTCGCACTTAATTTAAAATGTCTTTCGTAATATTTATAATTCAATTCGATTTATTTCAGACCATTTATTAATTAGATACTTTGAAACGGCATTCGTTCTTTTACGTATATCTGTTTCAACAGTGTATGTGATTAGGTGTTATATTTCTTCCTTTTACACTCAGGATTTTAATTGAAATAAAGAGCCTGCGTCACTTAGTGATAATGTGGCTGACAAGGCATACGTCTTGTTAATAACTGTTTGTATATCCTAGAAAGAATATTGTGACTATAACTTAGATACAAAATTGTTCCCTCTAAGCTGAATCAAACAGTACACAGTAAACAATTTATTAAAACAAGTAGTTCATCCAGGACAAACACCGTGACAAGATATTTTTATATATAAATATGTTTTATAAACATATCTTTTGTAAGACAATATGCAGGCAATCATACAAACTTATTTTTAATTTGCTAAAATAAACCGTTACTCACTGATAATGTATGTCTACGTGATGGGATTCTTAATAACTGTCTAGTTTATATTTTTCAAATATATAGTCGTTTAAAGCCTAATATACTCGAGGGTAGTTCATTACTCGAACGTGCGGTATCGGCAGAGTAGAATAGTACCCGTGTACCAGGTGCAGGTGAATGAGGTATCGGAACCGACAGATGGCGGTATATCCATCTGAAGCACAGTAGTCCACATGTGTTAGAGCGAAGATGGATGGAATTAGAAAATTCCCCCTTTCTTGGGGGTCCAATGTCCGCCAGTGGACGTTCTGACTGAGAATGATTTCGATTATCTATTCATTAAAGAAACGGATTGACTGACATATCAAGGCAGAGCTGAAACTGTTAGAAAGTTAAAATTTTACATAGAGGTTCTTCCACCAATTAAATCCACCCCCTTAAGGAGTAAAACGGGTGTGCAATGTTTATAAAACTGCTTACTCTAAATTTATTTAAATAAAATTCTGTGCATATGAAGGTCTTCATTAAGTCATGACACATGTGTAAAATACTTTTACAAAAAACATCCCTTAACTTTTTAAATAAAATTTCATATTTGAGTAATGTAAGTTCCTACTGATGATTATTGCCGATATCCCTTTTTGTAAATTCAATTAATCGGACTGTGATTAACAGATAGCTATTTTCGTAAAAAGTAACTCATCCAGGAAATAAAGGATTGGACAAAACTGATACAAAAACAATAAATAGGCTTATTTAAACTTTATTTAGTCAATTATTTCGCCGCGGGCTTGGCTGCGGGCTTGGCGCCTTTAGCTGGCTTCGCGACTTTCCCCGCCTTCTTCTTGGGTGGTGGGGGGGCGGTTTTCTTGGGCGCCGGCTTCTTAGGCTTCTTAGCTAAGGCGGCCTTGATTGCCTTTCCTCTCCTCAGACGCAGTTTTTCGGCCTTCATAGCGGGGTGTGTCTCAGGAAGTTTGATCTGAAATATGTAAAATTTCCCTGTATTAGGTCGCATCGGGGGGTGGTTTAGGGGGTGCGTGTGAAAGGGACGATCAGTGATAGTCAACGTGATTGAGTAATCATGGTGATCATAACCCAATGCTCTGATAAGAGAGTATCATCATTTTAAAGGTTTATGTTTGATTTTAGAAATATATTTATTTATTGAACTATATTGCACAAATTTTATAGCGGACTTAATACCAGTTGGCATCATCTCCCAGTCACATTACACAAAACAGAAAAAATATATATAGTGGTGCAGACAATAAATGTTACATACATATTTGTATATCCAACGGCAATTTGAATAATTATAAATAAAAAGGAAAATAAAAGGAGAAGATGTTTGACTGAAATATCAGTTTAGGGCCTAGTTAGAAACTTAAAATTTCGCACAGGGCTTCCTTTTACATCATAGGGCAGCACTTGGAAGGATTTTTGAAAATTCACCTCGGAATGGGATTAAATGGGGGTGCAAAATTTCTAGCTTGCGAAGCTTTGCTGCTTACAAAGTAGGAATGAAATTCAGTATAAAATATTTTTTTTTGATAGTGGTAAAATAAAAAAAAATATTTTTCGAAATTCATCATTCAGGGCGTAAAAGGGGGAGCACAGTTACTACAAAAGTTCACAATTTAATTAAATTTTCCACGATAAGTTTTTGAAATCAGTTAAGTTATTGTTGCCGTTATTATTTGTAACAAACGCAAATATGCACAACGGCCAGACACTCACCCCCTGCTTGTCGGCGAGCGCGCGCGCGCGCACGTGCGCGACGCGCGCCTGCTCCAGCGCGGCGCGGCGCCGCAGCACGGCGGAGTGCGGGTTGAGGCGCAGCATCGCGCGCGTGTTCGTCAGCGGGTTCAGCTTGCGGGCCGCGCGCACCACGCGCTTGCTGCGGGCACAGGGGGGTCAGCGGGGTCGGCGCCGGCCCCGCGGCGAGGGGGGCCGGCGTCGGTCAGACGGTGTCAACGTGGTGGGTAATCATCGTGCTCATAACCCAATGCTCTGAGATAGTGTCATCACGCGTGTCACAGATATGGCGAAGGTCTGCATCGATACCTCGCTCTCGCCTGCTGGCGGTTTTCGCCCGGCCGTGTTCCGGTTCGGACGGTGAGAAGAGTCACCGTGGTATTTTCAAGTCACGAGATCGATCGCGCTCGTGATATCCTCGTGCCACTGAATAAAACGCGTGCCTGACGCTCGCTTGTCGACTAACTCTTGTAATCTACTATCGCAGAGTCCCGTTTCATGAAAAATCATGCACATATGCAAAAAAATTATTAAATCAAAAAAATAAATTCTAGAGTTACGCTACTCTTTATCCCGAAACAAGTTCCCGTTGGATTGTACTGGGTTATTAGTTTTCTCCATTTAATCGGAGGATATCTATTACAGAGCAACATAGACTTCCTCACTCCTGAGGGGTGAGATATAAAACCTCGCGAAAGTCCAGACTAGTATAAAAAAGTTACTTACTTGGGCGCGCGGAGCACCTTGCGGATCTCCTCGGACTTGAGCAGACGGCTGAGGTCGGTGTTGGCCATCTTGGGCTGGGGCAGGTTGAAGTTCTTCTTCTCCTTGGACGGTGTCTTCCACGAGCCGAACAGCGCGTCTGGTTAGCAAAAGGAAGATTCAGTACAAGCTTAGTCGATATTCTCCAAGAGGTGAGATTAATTAGAACATTACCCTCAGATACTATTTAAATCTAAGTCTAGTCTTCAAGTCACAAAGTTGGTGACGCTTACTGTCCACACGGACCGTATGTTTGTCGACTATTTTAATTCAACCTGAATTCCAAACTTACGACGGTAAACTATGAAACAATGTGTTCCTCATGTCGACACACCAGCCGGCGTGCGCCTGCGCTGATGTTTCCTTCGGGACGTTTCGTTATACCCCGCTAATGTAACTCCAAACTGTAGCTACAGAGTGAGTAAGGCTTTTTGGGGAAACTATATATATCTGCTGATTACTTAGCACAAAAAATATGAGATGAAAAAACAGCTTTTAACAAGATTGAAGCAATCGATTAAGAAGAAATGGTTACTAAATTTCTTTTTGCATTGAAACATGCTGAATTTTATAATTAAAGATGATATCTATACCAATATTATTAAGCTAGAGTTTATTTGTTTGAATGTGTTTATCTTATCTAGCCGCTGGTCTGATTTAAAAAAAAATTTTAGTGTTGGATAGTCCATTTATCGAGGATGGCTACTATACCCCCCAAAGTCACTACTACGCAGACGAAGAAGCGGAATTTTTTTTATTGTACATATAATAAAAAATATCTACTTGTCTCACGGTCCGAGTTTGACTGAAGCGTATAAACCCTTCTATAGAAGTCAAGTCCTCACCAAGGCGGTCGAAGGCAGACTGCGTCCAGATGATGAACCTTCCGACGTGACCACCTGGGGCCAGCTTTAGCAAGTTCAACTTGTCTACATTCAGCATTTCCACGCCGGGGATGTTACGGAACGCGCGCGTCAGGCCCTGAGGGAACAAATTTATGATAAAAATGGTTCAAATGTGTCAGGATTTGAGAGTTACAAGGATGGTTTATATGTATAATACATGCATAATATAGTAGGGAAAACTGATACATTCTTTAAATTTATTTTCCAATATAAGGTCGTAAATAAACACAATTGCGATTACATGGGCTGGCTGAACCCGACGAGATAGATCAAAATAATGTACTACAGTATTGTACACCATGAAAAAGTCTACAAAAAAGTCAGCGGTGGTATATATCTATCTCTTAGGGATAACACACAGTAACCATTTTTGTTCAGATTCCACCCGTACGAAGCCGGGCCGGGTCGCTAGTAAACTTTTTAACAATGTGTTCCTCATGTCGACACACCAGCCGGCGTGCGCCTGCGCTGATGTTTCCTTCGGGACGCTTCACTATACCCCGCTAATGTAACTCCAAACTGTAGCTACAGAGTGAGTAAGGCTTTTTGGGGAAACTATCTATATTTATTTACTAACATATCAATTTAAAGCAACAATATATAGTAAAAAAAAATGCATTCTTTGTCCGTGTGTATGTTATGGGTTCACGGCCTATCGGGTAAGCAGAATCCGGTGAAATTCGGCATAGGGATAGGTTTAAAACTTCTTTGTTATACTAATGTATAAATAATAAATTCACGTTATCAATACATTTAGGTGACTCGAGATAAATCGCTTAAAGCACTCGTGTTACAGACATCAGACGACAAAGGAATCACAAATTGAATACTCAAATAACACCCAGACACAGAACAAACACAAATGTTTATTATTGTAGTAATAAATATTAGTCCCTTCTTTACCAGCTGGCACAACACTATTTGTAATACACAACACCATTATTATTGTCTATGGTTAATTTGTTTATCTTGTCTATGAGCTCTAAATAAAGTATCATGTATTCATCTTATAAATATATCGACAACCCTTAAGTATAAAGATACGTCAAGAAATAATTATTATAAAAATGAAGTCAATAAGCGGGGTTCGAACCCACGGCTTCTAGCGCTCAAGACAGTATCACCACCATCTATATCACAATGAATGGCATGTGTCATTACCTGGTCCTTGTGGTAGACGATGAGGGGTCCCTTGCGCTGGATACGCCTGCGGTTGCGCATCTTGCCCTTGCCGGCGCGCAGCCTCTGGGATTTGTATACCTGAGACACACAAACTTATAAGCTACAAATACCAATAACTTTAAACCTTATAGTGTACATTTGGTAACTTTACCTTTAAATGGGTAACTTTGGACTCAAAAATGATAACTGACTCTAAAAGAATAACTTTAATTATGATATGGTAACTTTGGCCCCAAAAGATTAGCTGACCATGATATAGTAACCTTAGCCATAATAGGGTAACTTTGTCTATATAATGGTGATGGCCCTAATTAGGTAGGTAATTTTAACCCTGATAGGGTAACCTTCTAATGGAGATAGGCTTTATACAAAGCCCGTCTGCATTGGTACCATACTCTCACATATTTCTATCTGGCCGAGGAAGGGAGTGGATTTTACTGTGTAATGTGAAGTAATAACTTCAAGGCACTAGTATGGTCGCGCCAGTGTTATATTTGTGATAACACGAGCGTGGTACAGGCTGCGAGATGCTTACTATCCACACGGATGTTTGTTACTCTTTTACACCGAAACGAAACCAGAGGACATTTGGCACATAGATTCACCATCATCATACCAGCCATTAAAAGTCTACAGTTGGACATAGGCCTCCCCAAGTAAGAGGGTATGTTGCCCAAAATTGCCGCGCTGAGCAAACGTGATGGCAATCGCAGGGTTCAGCTTTCATGACGGGGAAGCTGCTGCCCATCCTCGCCCTGTACATTTGTGCTGACTTTTTTGCATGGATGTACCGCCTGTCGGTTCTATTGGTGTCGGTCTAGAGGTACTATTTCAACTCTGTCGGCACTTAACGGCTAGATTGATCGGCTATTTTTTTTTTCTCATAATGTGTGATATTTGTCTTCCAATGTGTATTTCGGATAAGTCTGAACCCACCGAATGTTGTCACGGAGACTTGATCTTGTCCTAAATTGTGACCCATAATACTGAAATACTGTGAGTATTAAAATTTAGGACTCAAAATATTCTAGATATGAGACGATCCCGTGAGAATTATAAACAACTAGCTGTGCCCGCGACTTTGTCCGCGTGGAATAGTTTTTTGGGTACCATACCTATTTACTTCAAATTATATAAACTTTGAATGTCACGTTTATTTATATCGAATCAATGGCCTGAAAAATAAGTTTTAAGTTTCTAGCTCTAAAAATAGCGATCCATGCAAACAACTTTTCATCCCCCCTTGCAACCCCTTACAACCCTTATTTCGAGTTCAAAAATAGCCTATGTCCTTTCTTAAGGTCTAAAGATTGTCTATGCCAGATTTCATCAAAATCGGTTGAGAGGTTTAACCGGGAAAGCGTAACAGACAGACAGACAGACAGACAGAGTTACTTTCGCATTTATAATATTAGTAGGTATAGAAATAGCCTAAATCATTCTTTATTTCGTTTACTTAAGCTTACTAAAGCAGATACTTGAATTTTCTTTATATATATATTTCATGTATCACTTAGATAGAGATAAAAGAATTGTCTGTCTTATGTAAATGAGAAAAGTTACTCTGTATGTTTTCCTTTCCCAACTAATTTTCTTTAATTACAATTAAATTGATAATTATTATTAGGAAAGTATTTTACCATGTGCTCCTAAAGGCTCGCGCAAAATTGCTGTTACTTTAGTTTCAAGACCGCCCTGGTGCCGACAGACTTGTTTAAATAACACATTCAAGGTCATCAGTGTTTGTAAATAGCAATCTGTTTTTATAGAAATAACATTGGTTGGCAATTTTAGTGCCTATGAATATTATAATTATAACGCTGAGAGTTTGTTCGTTCGAACGCGATAATCTCAGGAACTGCTGGTCCGATTTGAAAAAATTCTTTCTGTGCTGGATAGTCAATTTATCTAGGAAGACTTATAGGCTATATAACATCACGCTTGGACCAACAACAGCGGAGCATAATTCTAGGTTCATTCTACAGCTTAACGCGGGTGAAACTGTGGGACGTTGCTAGTATTAAAAAAAAATATTTTTCTTTGAATGGCAACATCTATCCTGTTATCTAGTTAAAATATAAATATGTTACCTTGAGGACATCAGACCAGGCCTTGATGCGCCTGAGGAAGACCACAGCCTGCTTGGTCTTGTTGATCTCCTGGACCTTATCGGACACCACCAGGGGCAGTTCTGGGACTTTATCAATGATGTGACCTGATGGAGAGAAGACATTGCTACAATCACAAGCCCTAGAGGTTTATCTTTATGTATTGGACAGACATTTTTTGTAAAATACAATACATAGTACTTGGACACTTATGACGACGTGTCGCAGAAATCTTGCACCCGTTCTTGCTATATGAGCAAGCCCAGAACGCCATATCCCTGCTTCGATATTGCACTATTCCGCAGTAACACACAGCAGCATCAACCAGCTAATGCATGTGGACATTTAGTGCGGATCCAAACCTAGACATACTGACTTAAATTAGTAGTAAATATGAAAAAGAGACATTTCTGTATTGTTTTTGAATTTGGTGATATATGACCTTCATTTTATTAAGGATGCTTTTTTAATAAAATTATTAGATCGTTTATTAAGTAGTTTATAAAGTATATGAATATACATATATATATATACACAAACTTTGCACCCCCCTTTGGGATGATTTTTGAGACAATATTTTTCATGATTTTCTACCGTATACCTTTATACTGAATTTCATACGAATAGCTTTAAAAATCACACATAATAACTTTGCAGCTCCGTTTAGGGGTTGAATTTTCAAAAATCTATTCTTTGTGCTCTCATACATTATAAAAGAGTCCCCTGTGCAAAATTACAAGATTCTAACGCTCATAGTGTAAGCCCTACGTGGCCCTGCCCTAAGCTACTATTTCGGAATCAGATCATCGTATGAGATGTGTGTATGAGGCGGGTACTGACCGCGGGCCTGCACGAGCGCGGGCACACCGGCTGCGGCGAGTGCGGCGGCGACGGCGGCGCGGCGCTGACGCAGGTTGACGCGCCGGTGCCAGCGCCTCCACGGCTTGGTGGGCGCGAACATGCGGCCACCGCGACACATGTTACCGAAGGCTCCCTGCCCGGACCTGCGCACCAAGTCAACTTTCAGGCCCCCGGATAAAACAATCACCGCAAGATAGAGTAATTTTGCCCGCTGGGCAGCCGTGGTGTCAAGAGCTGTAGCTTGGCGACGAGGATGCTGCTGCCCATCCTCACCCTAAAATATTTAAGCTGTGTTGTTTCGGATTGATATACCGCCATCTGTCGGTTCCGGTGCCTTCGCCGTCGCCTCTTACGAGCTTACAGTGTAGCTCAAATGTAGCACAGGACGGGATGGGCACCAGCATCCCCATCGCGAAAGCTGTGCTCTGCTATTGCCAACAACCTTGCCCAGCACGACAATTAAGAGCAAAATTTCCCTTTTCTGGGGAGGCCTCAGTCCAGCAGTGGACTACTAATGGCTGGTATGATGATGATTAACTAAATGCTGTGTATAAAAATATGATAAAATAACAAACAAATGTGCTCCGCACGTCGACACAATGTCAGTCGTGATAACCGTACACTGTTTCCTAAGGGAACATGGTAGTAATATTCCCCATAGTAGTACTTGAAAGGCTATGGAGCCACACAAGAAGAGTTAGGGGTACGTAAACCTTAAAAGTTAATCTGAAATGCTTGATAGTACATACATACATCACGCTTGTATCCCATCGCGGTAGGCAGACTATGGATCTTCACCTGCTACGATCTTGGCAGACCACGCTCGTGTATTCAAACATCACACAAATAGAGACTTACAAACAACAACATTTGCTGTTAATGCACCCAACACCACATCTACCTACAGTAATCACTGGCAACGTTTCTTACCTGTGGGTACCACCACCACGGACACGAGGAATACGGGCTACGGCACGGCCGGTACCCCATGATTCAGCACTGGTCTGGTGTCCTGCGGACAAAATCATAATTTATTATCATTGTATATTGCACTAGGAAAACAACAGTAACATAAAAATTAAAACAATCAGTTTTTTTAAAGGTTTAAAGAAAACAGTAGTCTGTATATGGCAAGTTAGTGCTGGCTTGTAATTCTGTTTCATATCAATACAAATATTGAAGTACCGTAAATATTTAAGTAGTGTTTACTCTAGCTTGATATAATTATCCTGTTAATAACATAGTCTAAGAGAAATTTCTGAAATAACCTTGTGAAGTTGGGTTTAAATATTTATTTTTATTTGTCTATATTCTTGTAGGCACCTGTTTAGTGTGCCAAACGAATAAAATACGTTAAAAAAAATTACCAAAAATATATTTTTATAATCATACTCAAGACAGAATGTGTCTAAAACAAAATATATTACACAACATTAAGTCATATTTAATTTATATACAGCTTAAGGACTGTCTCATGATGTTTCTTAGAAAATGTCTTTGTTGAAAAAGCTTGTCACAGACACCTTGCACCCGTACTTGCTACACGAGCAAGCCCAGAACGCCATGTTTCTGCTTTTTTATTGCACTATTCCGCAGTAACACACAACAGCATGGAACAGCCAATGCATGTGGACATTTAGTGCATGACCATTACAAATAGATATAGCTACGCAATTATCGACATTCATTCCAATATCTGAAAGGTTAACAATTATTTTAACATATGAACTGAAAGCATTGACTAAAAACAATGAATTGATCAAAAACAATTATCATGGTTATGAGAAATCGCAATTTGCGAAAAGGCCGCCCATTGTACTTCATAATTGCTGTTTTTTATGTATTATTAAGTTTGGTGTACAATAAAGTATTTATTATTATTATTATTATAAAATCATTAAGAGCGATAAAAAATTCAATACTTATCAAGTCTTAATAAAAAGCTTGACAAAATGCTACAAATACCATCTCAAAAACTTACCAGCCTCCTTGTTGACACAGTACGGCTGACGAGCATTCTTTGACATAGAGACGTGCACATCATTGACAAGGTCAGGGCGGATGGGCGCCTTGAATACAAATGGTAAAGGCAGCGAAGCATTCGCCACCACCTCACTCTTCTCGGAATACACCGACACTAAAGGTCGGGCTACTGATAGACTCTGGAATAATATAGATAAAATATAATGTAACATAATTCATTTAAGAAACCAGGTTATAAACAACATATCTGAAAATCATATTTAAATTTAAATTTGCCTGATTTTAGAGAATTGATAGAGCTTATTTCATTTTCTTCAACAATATATTATACAAATAACACAACATAACAATCTCTTTTATAATTTAGTCTTGAAACTAGTATAAAATAAACATATTAATACATACAATATTTTTTTAAACCAATTTTTATCAAAGAATGTTCAAATATAATTAATTCAATATAATTTTATTTCTAACCCAACCAGTAACTAAGACCCTTATTAGGCGACTAATTTTCATAAAAATATACATGTTAGGAAGGTTATATGAAAAAGTAGCTGATAAATGTGCTCCACACGTCGACACACTGTCAGTCGTGATAACCGTACAATGTTTCCTAAGGGAACATCATAATATTCCCCATCGTTGTACTTGAGAGGCTATTGAGCAGCCACACAAGCAGTAGCTGGGGTTCGTAGGCGAAATTTACAAGTATTAGCTCAAAACTCGAAAGCTCGAAATCAAAAGTAATCAGAGAACACAAAAGATTGTGAGATGAACACAAAAGATGCAACACACCTAACCTCTAAAATCAAGATCTCGATACAATCACTAACCTCTAAAATCAAGATCTCGATACAATCACTA
>JACJUM010005599.1:2637966-2668454 GCA_020976665.1 Heortia vitessoides
CGATACAATCACTAACCTCTAAAATCAAGATCTCGATACAATCACTACAGCGTGATTACCCGGTAATACAGGACAAAAAGGATAAAATTAAGAGATTAAACATTCATCCAACGTATATTTCCTGCGAACAAACAATTATTAAAGGTTTCACAATACAGCATGTCCGGATATGAAAATCAAGTTTCACCTTTCACCAGTACGAATAAAAGCATTGATTAAGCGAAAAATCACTTAATCCATTATTCTTTGAATATTTTATACAATGAAGACTTACTGAAAACTAATTTATCATCTAATAGGCAAATATATAACCAAACACGTGGAGTCGTTGCGATGGATGTTTAATCTCGGAGTAAACACTTGCACAATTTTTTTTTTATACACTTTACAACATTTATGATATTCCAACACTTTTGTTAACTACTCACTTACCATTTCGCTATATCAGCGAAGAATATCCTCCAAAAAACACTATAAGCGGTGGTAAAGACCATCCGCCATGCCACGGAGGTGTGAAAAGAACGGAAATGGCGTACAGTAATCTGACAGCAGTAACAGACAGTTGCTACACTCAAAAAATATTTGTAGTATTTTAAACTGCACGATTTACTAATCTTTTTATATAGTAAACTGTAGTCATACATTATTATGAAAATATGTTATTAATAAAATTTATTAAAGTATTTTTATATTATTATCTATTAACCAATATTAAAATCTCATGCATTGTGTCTTTATATTCATAGACAAATTGAACATTTTAAAATTTTGAATTTGACCATAGGATTGAAAAATACAACTAACATAATGCTATTTGTATAACAATTTCATGGGGACAAGAGACTACACTTTCAGTAACTATTATTCAATATATTATCAACAGTAATTGTTCTTAAAGCTCCAAATACGATAATTAAGGCACATAAACATTGACATTGTTTTCCTTTATTATTATTGTTCCTAATTTTTTTGGTCTCCAGAAATGTTGTAAACTATCGATCGGTTTTTAAACACATCCGCTGATTAAATAGCCTTAATACTGAGTTATTATTTGTTTGACTTATAATTGTCAACTTCATTTGATACTGCAGGTGCATATATAAATGGATCAGTCTGAAAACGCTGAAAATAGTAAACGTAACCAAACAGAAAATGGGGCACATGTTCAAGAACAAAAAATAAATAATTTAAAATCTAAAGAAACGTGTAGCAACACCGAATGTGGCGTAGAAATAATATCACAAAGTTATGAAATGCCACAAACCTCTGTACAAAACGGATCTACGTTTAAGACTTATTTGGAGTTGCAGAAATCAGTTTCTACGCATTCTTTAGTATTAGAAAATAACAAAATGCCTCCTACTGTGTCAAAAGAGATCTGCACCAATGTAACCAATCTTTGTGATCTAAACCTAGAATATACCCAAGCGCCCAAACCTCAATCTTTCATTATGGAATCTCTACACTCCAATTCTTCTAATGAAAATGTGGTTACAACTGGTGTCAACACTTCGCCAACCTTAATTCCATTGATTACTGTCAGCGAACCATCATCATGTGTGGTAATAAGACCCAATGATAACCCTCCAGTACTTTTACGTTCAGATTTACCTTCAATGACGTCTATGTCAGCAGGCCAACCACAATCTTTGTTCCACCAAGCGCTCTCAAAGGTAAACGAGAGCTCTTTAAGTGTAGCACTAATGAATCATTTCAGGAACAGTTTGCAAGTAACCAACAGCTGTGCCAGGCCTGATATTCCTCGGAAATTAATGGAACTATCACCACCAGATTCAATAACTAGTGCACCGCCTTCGTATTCATTTGTGTTGAGACAAATGGCTGTTAGGAGACCTAGAATTTTAGGCACGTTTATACCATCGCCATCATTCGTTCAGCACACCCCACCCCCGAATTATGCAGCTGCTTTTGATATTTATGTTGATAATCCAATAATGCCGGCTCCAAGAGTCCATACCTTCGGCTTTGCCTCGATGCCTATTGTGTGTCCGGATTGCGGACACACAGGCATGACTGTGGTAACGAGTAAAATAACTATATGTACGCATTTGTGTGCGGTTATTTTGTGTATATTTTGTTGCTGGATATGTGTCCCTTTGCCTTATATGCTGCGTTCGTGTAAAGATGTATATCATTATTGTAGGAACTGTAGAAACTATTTGGGAATGTATTGTCCCACTAATCCGGCAAATGCTGTATCTTAACTATATTTTAATTAATACTTGGTAACATTTTTTGTAGTAATTTTGTTTTATTATATCTTTTTACGGGACTCTGAGGAAAATAATGTTCTGCATCAATTGTGCGACGTTTTATTTTTTATATTTATTTTTATGTATATAGTTGTAATAGTATTTGTATTCTATGATATGCAAAATTCGTTTAAAGTTCATATACATTATTTCAAGGATTTTGAATGTAATTTTATGTCAAAAGTAATAAACTAATTCAATTTTATAAAGCATTCGAAACGGAATGTGTATCGTGTGAAAAACTAAACGCGATATTATACCATAGAGAATTAAAAAGAAAATAGTATAAAATTACTTTTTTGCCCAAATCATGAATTAAAATGCGCATTCAGTTACTTTTTATGAGTTTCTTAAAATTTCAAATTAATTTTAGATGTAAAATCAAAATAAACTAAGTCTGCTTTTATTCTGCTTTAATTTGGCAAACATTTTGACAAATCAGAATGAAAATGTGATTTTGAATACAGTAGCGTTCGAAATCAACTAATTATCTTCAACAATTTATAGAGGGATTTTCATAAATTTAGAGGGTCAGTTTCCGCTATTCAATAGATTTTGTGATTTATTAGATATCTTTGTTATATTTTATACGCTACAATATATACCTAATTTTTAAATATTGTTTAAAAAATTTAAATAGATTGAACGCTGCCTATGTCAACCATATTTCAACGCCATCTATCGAACATGTCTGTCGTGTAAAATTAGAAGTCACAGCCTTCCGCAAGTTCCGTGTGTGTTGCGGAAAAATCCCTTTTTGGGCGTCCGACCACATGTGAGAATAGTGAACAAAATATGGTTCTATAGTGAATATCTGTTCGGAAAAGCCTATTTTAAAGTGAATTGTACCCGATATCAATAGATAAAGTGTAAACGGATCATTCAGTGTCCCAGAAAAGGTGGAATTATACGACGGAAGTGAATTTTTTCGATGTAAATACGGTCCATCCAGGGTCAGTCTGGTGTGCACCGAGAAGTCCGCGCATATTTTTCGCCTGTCGCGTGTTACGTCGCCGTCGTTTGTAGTTCACGTCGTTTTTCGTAAGTTCGACCTTCGTTCGGTTCGGTAGGGTTGTGTCCGCGATTGTGCTTCGTCCCCGATTCGTTGGTTAAATCGGCAGCATGCCGTCGTGCTAAGGGCTATGGCGGCGCGCTCGTGATCCTCGGTCGGCGCGGAGCGCGCGCCTGTTCTTACATAACAAAGGCAGCGGCGGCGGTATGGCCGCCCGCGTGTCTCCGGAGGGCGCAGGGCCCTCGTACGCATCAGTGCTGAACTTTAGAGGGAGTGACTGTAATAAAGAGAACATAGAGGCAACGCCGGAGGAGGTTGTCGAGGTAGTACCTCGGGAGAATGACGAAGAGGAGGAAGGCTTCGTGCCAGTCATAGCGCACGGGCGCCGTCCGGGAAAAGGACGACGGGATCGGGAGCGCAGGGTCCCACCCCGGCCCCACAAAATCCCACAGCCACACAACGAGCCCCAGCCCACCCCAGAACAGCAGCAAGCAGCAGCAGAGGCTCAACCTAAGAAGTTTGTGGAAGCACCTATCCCGAAGGTCAATCCTTGGCAGGTAAGTGAGCCACCAGCGATGTAAACAAACAACTGTCAAATGGGACTATTATAGAAAATTATTATTGTGATATTTCATATTGCTATCAAATTTCTATCTAAAAGCGCTCTCCTGGATTTATATTATTTGTTTCATAGAGGATATAAGTTTTGCTTATACTTTAGCAGGTATAAATGCAGTTTTCGTATTATTTCCACTCTCTTCTTGATTAATAGAATCAAGAAGAGAGTGGAATTTCTTTCTTTATATGGTGTAATAATTTAAAACAATGGAAACATTTACTCGTAATGATGAAAAGTCATTACAAATTGAAGCATGTACATCAACTAAATGCATTACTATTTACGGATCTATCAGAAACCCTGCTAAATTATTATTTTCTATTTTAGACATGATATTGTCTTGATGTAAAAGTCTTGCTTGAAAACTTTAAATGAATACTTTATATTATAAATTTTGGTATGTGCATGTTGCACAAATTGATTATGTATAATCTATATAGTTGCAACTTTCCAATCTACTCTCTAAATTTATTTTATGATCAGATAATAATTTAGATAACATAGCAGAAAGTAATTTTCCTCTTTTTACATGATTTTGCCATTCATTGTTGTGTTTGTGGTGTTTAACATTCATTCCTGTTAGATAGGGAAATGCTGAGGCTTATATACCTTATATTAATTTGAGCAGAATGATTTCAAAAAATCATAGTCAATAAATGTATTTATAATATTTATATATATGTAGGATGTAATTTTTATTATATTATCTAAGCCCTGACCCATGTCAGTTCTTATTGGCTCATACTTTCTAAAATATAATGTGTATTTTTACCTTTTCTGTAGTTTTTAACCCAACATCATCTACAAAATGGTCTGTAGAAAAAATACACTAATTGTGCGATCCAAATTCAAATGACAAGACATTCTTTCCAATAAAAATCAGTTTTTTTTCATTTTTAATCTTAAGTCTATGCTATAACTATTTCAATATGCTCTTTAAATACAAAATAATAGTGTAACAACAAAAATTTAGAAATCACTATATCAAGATGGGCTGAGCAATTTGGTTAAAAAGGGAGATACAAAACAATTTGCACTGTGCATATAAATGGTACAGTTAACAATTAGAGACTAAACATATATCAAAACTCAGTTGATAAATTATATCCACCTTTCGAAGCTTCTACAAGTATTGATTTATGATAAATTTAGATTATTAATTACATAGGTGCCTATCATACTTGCTGCAGGCTGACTCTTATTTTGTAGTCTAACCCCTTAGTGTTTATTGAGAGCTCCACTTGAATTCTATTGAAACAAGAGTTGATATGTAAAATTATTGTCACTGTCCTCTTCAAAAAATCAAGGGGTGAGTAGTTGTAACACTCACTGTTATACTGAATAGATAATTGTTTGTTCTTGTGCCAGCCATTAATAATTTTAGGACAGATTGAAGCAGGTAAATTACTTATTGGCAGTCCTTTATGATGCTAAGTCAAGGAGTAGCATATGTTTTGTTTCACCTAAAAAAATCTGAGCCATAGCATAATTGACCTTTGTATGAGGTGGACCTCATGCAAGTTGTCTACATTGGTAACTCACACTCACTTATTTCCACTGCCAAATACCAGTGCTCACATTGGTGTGTTCAGGTGTGAAGTGTGAGAGGAGCAAAGACAAAATCTCTTCAGGTCAGAAGTAAGGCAACACTAGTGATATCCTTGTGAAATAATGAGTTGCGGTGACTCTTACATGGACCACATGCTTGTTTGTCAAACATGAATAAAAAAAAATTATACCTATTTTAATAGATAAATTATCCCTAAATTAGATTTACCATGTGGTTCTCATTTAGTTTCTGTGGTTAGTCATTCTATTATAGTGAACTTTGTCTCTAGTCTATAGCATTCTGCATTACTTTTCTAAATTCCATAGCAATATGGCAGCGAACAGCCTAGATGCTCAGCTGTTTTAATAGAGATGAGTGTATGTGCTATATTGTGCCTACATTTCAAATGACCTTGTTGCTAGGCAATAGCTGAAATGTTTGATAAGTAATGTTTGAGGTATTTAGTCGTACAGATTTTCATATAGCCCTGCATCACCAACACCTCACTAAATATGTTTAAGTTTACTTTTGTAATGTGAACTTCCCGTGACAATAATCAATTATAATTTAGGACTTTATGTAATACAGCACTAATAAAATAACTCAGTATATAATGTACAAAGATTTAATACAAAAATCTTATATTAGTTAATTATCCAATTCTGACTGTAAGTGCGTAATTGTAATTAGTTTGGTGTTTTTAGAGATGCATATTAATTCGAGACGCATATGGTCGGTTTATGTCATAACATACATGTGGGTTTTTCGATTTTGAGGTTATGTTTCCTTATCGCCACGATTCGGCCGCGTAAGATACGTGAAATTTGGCTGATAAAAATTTACACGTCGCGTGAAGTTACCGTTTGATTTACCTTCGATAACAGCTGATTCCCGCCAAACGGGCAGCGCGATCACGTGGTTCGATATTTGAAAAGCGCGTGCGGTATTGCGGCGTGTGCTGCATACGGTCTTGTTTTGCGTTGTCTATGGATTTCTTTGTTATGAAACTTTGTGCTCATGTTTCTATTTATGTATAATTTTTTATGTATTGTAATAAATATGAATCCGAACATAATGTTCTAGACCTAAAGGTTTCTCATGTGTTAAGAAAAATCATTAGTGAAAAAATAACAGGCCAAAAGCTAATGATTGTTTGTATTGGTGCTGGTCGAACCGTCGACCCTCATATATAAACGTGCTCCGAACCATTACGCTAGTAAGTGCAATGCCGTGCACCGTGTGTCATGTATTTGCAGTATATATGACAGATACATATGTACACTTATTGACGGTGTTATAGCGAAAATTGAAAAAAATGAAAAACGATTCTTTATTTTTTTCACGAAATTAATGTCTTTCAAATAAGTCCAAAGAAGATCAGTAGCTTCGCGCTATATATTTGTAAATATATATGTATTATGTATAAAATTACATACAGATAAGCCACAGTGTCATTGGAGCAAGATGCCCGTAGTGACAACATAACAGATAAGCCAATATTATAATAAAATTCCTAAGACGTGTGATCGAAATGACTGTGAAATTGTGCTAGTAGATTAGAACCGAACCGGTATCTTTTTATTTTGACTTAATTACCTACTTAGTATTCATATCTTGATCACCATACCAGCTGTAGCAAGCCCCCTGTTGAATATACGCCTTCTTAAGGAGGTTGGATATTTGCCTATAATTGCTACAATGACTGTGGCAATAGCATAGCGTAGCTTTGCGGTGGGGATGCTGATGCCCTTTCCCACTTTGTGGGGAACCCACTGTGATGTTTCAGTTGATATACCGCCACCTGTCGGCTCTGTTATCTCTAGTCACCTCGTAGGCATGGTACAGAGGGCAGAACTATTATACCCTGCCAGTACCCGGCTTAGATTGCGGCTAAACTAGCTATTCTTCTACCTTAATTTTCTATAATACGCGCTTACACACCCAAACTAAACTATTCGCACATATGTGCATATATAATTATGTTAGCCATTGGAAGTCCACTGTAGGATATAGGCCTCCCCCACAAAAGGGGGGATTTTATCCATAATTACCGCGCTGGGACAAGCGTGTTGGTAATCGCAGAGCGCAGCTTTCGTGACGTAGATGCTGCTGCCCATCCGCCAATAGTCGGTTCTGGTACCTTAGTCGCCTCTTACGATATCTGAAACAGGGAGGTACTAGAAAGTATTTTAATTTGGGCAGCCATTTAATTCGTTCACTTCCTGTCAAACTTATCTTTTCTACATAAGACTACATAATAACATGACGCAAGAACTATGACCCCGATATGTCAGCACGAAGCCATGGTGCCACTTTCCCTGCCGGACGCACTGGCGTATCTTTTATTTAATATCATTTAGAGTCGTTTGCGTAACTCTATTGATAGGACACACCAAACGACCAATTAAACCTACCTACAACCTGCCTACGTTACAGAATGGAATGGATGAGCAGCAGCATCCCTGTCGCGAAAGCTGCACTCTGCGATTGTCATCACGCTTGCCGGGCGCGGCAATTGCTGGCAAAATTACCACTTTCTTGGGGAGGCCTATGTCCTGCTGTAGACTTATAATGGCATGGCAATAACTTGATCTAGACCTCATAAAAATACCTCATTCTCATTTATTTCTACCGCCAAATAGCAGTGTTCGCGTTGCTGTTTTCCGGTTGTACGTGAGGCAGTGAATTTATGAGTGAATTATTGGGTAATGTTACATGATATCTCCAAGTCACAAGGTTGGTCGCGCTGGTGATATCCTATTCTGTCGGTTCCGGTACCGTAGTCGCCTCTTTCGACATCTGGTGAAGGGGGAGATTATGTTCTGCCGACTTAGAATCAAACTGAATAATAAAAAAATCCACAACGTAGTGTACATTGAATTGACTCCGTGGTAAGTCTCTTGAAGACAGACACAGAACTAACACAAATGTCTTCATATAAATATTTTTCCTGGGTGGGGATCGAACCGACGGCCCTGGACCCACTAGGATCACTACCATCTGCGCCATCTGGACTGTCAAGTTAATTCGCCCACATAGTTTATCTATATTAGGCATACAGTAGAAGATTAGAGTGTGATTCATGAGATGGCATCACGCCATATCAAAATTGGATGAAGAACATTGCATAGTTGTGGCTAACAATTAATATTGGCGTGCCTCAATGAAACAGTTTAAACTTTATATATCATCACAATCTTATCAGCCATAAGACGTCCACTGCTGGACGTAGGCCTACCTAAGTAATCTCATAGGATCGGTTGTATGCGGCCTGTGTCCACCGCGAGCTAATCCGCCGGGAAATGACGGTACCTTTGGTTTTGTTACGAATCTCTTCATTCCTGATTCGATCGCGCAAAGAAACCCTGAGCATTGCCCTCTCCATAGCTCGTTGAGCTACTTTCAGTTGGCCAAGAAGGCCAATGGTAAGAGACCACGTTTCGCTGCCATAGTTCATCGCTGGTAACACATATTGGTCGAAAACTATCGACTTAGGCACTGAGGTATGTCGGATAGTGGTAGATAGATAGATACTAGAGGCACGTATAGGCTTTTTTAATACACGCTCGTTTATTCTCGGTACTTCTGACCTGGCCCTTCTTTAATACTTCTTCTACCTGGTGGAGGTGTGTTTGCATATGTCGTCCTATACCTATATCGTTAGTTAATTATATGTCAAGGTTCTAAAATATCATGAGATGCGCCATCTTTTCTTGCAAACAATAATGACATGGCAAATTTTTCATAAAGACATATATATAAGATGAGAATATATGTAAAAGAATAATGCGAGTAAGGGAAGCGAGAGAGGTATGCCAAGATCGTAACAAGTGGAGATCCATAGTCTCTGCCTACCCCGATGGGACACAGGCGTGATGTATGTATGTATATATGTATAACTATGTACTAGCTACCTTTCTTCTATCTCCAACTCTTCCATTCACTTCCGCTCTATATATTAATGCAGTCAGTCTACTGTTATCCATCCTTTCTACACGTCGAAACTACAAACATTCCTTTATCTATTGTCGTCTAAACATCATCATCGATCTCTTATCAAGTTTTCTTCGAATCAACTCGTCGACGTAAATCAAAAATAAACACAATTTTCAAGTCACGAGAAACGTTGACTGCGCTCGGCGACCGGCGCTGGCCCGTGTCCAAATCTATAAAGTAAATCAATTGTACGAGTGTATTGTATCGCGACAAATCTGTAATGTCATTTTTATATCATCGTAGCAACCGTAGGATGTCCATTGGTGGATCCTTTCAAGAAAGGGGCGAAATTTTGCCCATATTTTAAATTTTAGAACCTTGACTTATAATTAACTAACGATATCGGTGTAGGATGACTTAGGCAAATATACCGTAACCAGGTAGAAAAAGTATTAAAGAAGGACCAGGTCAGAAGTAACAAGAATAAACGAGCGCATATTAAAAAAAGCCTATAGATGCATCTAGTATTTATGTATCCCACTATCCGATATACCTCGGTGCCTCAAGTCGCAAGTCTTCGACCAATGTGTGTTACCAGCGATGACCTATGGCAGCGAAACGTGGTCTATTACCATTGGCCTTGTTGGCTAACTGAAAGTAGCTCAACTAGCTATGGAGAGGGCAATGCTCGGAGTTTCTTTGCACGATCGAGTCAGGAATGAGAAGATTCGTAACAGAACCATAGTTACCGACATTGCCCGGCGGATTAGTAAATTGCAGTGGCAGTAGGCAGGGCATTAGATACGCAGAACCGATGGCCAATTAAGTCGTAAGGTTCTAGAATGGAGACCACGTACCGGCAAGCGCAGCGTGGGGCGTCCTCCTGCAAGATGGACAGACGATCTGACTAAAACAGCAAGTTCGCGCTGGACACAGACCGCATACAACTGTTCCTATTGGAGATAACTTGGGGAGGCCTATGCCTAGCATTTAACGTCTTATGGCTTATATGATGATAATGATACGTGCCACTCGAACGATTTCTGATCGCGCGTGCCACTATATAGATTAATTATCCTCAACAACGGCCATTCCAGCCAAGGGCTGACCTCAGAATCGGCTTGGGGGATCGCTGTGCGTCCAGCTCCGATCCGGCATAGGGTCATTAATAAACAGGCCGTGAGGTACCAGCAGACCAGAATAGTACCTCCTTTGTACCAGTTGTACATGGCGACGGAGGTACCAGAACCAGATTGCGGTATATCCATCCGGAACAATGTAGCTCAAATACAGATGGTGGGGATGGGCAGCAGCATCTTCATCGCGAAAGCTGCGGTCTGCGATTGTCAACAGGCTTGCCCAGTGCGGCAATTATAGGCGGAATTCTTGGGGAGGCCTATGACCAGCAGTGGACTTCTAATGGCTGTAATGATGATGGCTTTACGGTGAACTTATTACGAGTTATTTCAGTGTTGCCCGCTATAAAATATTTAACGAGTCTTCAGAGCGGTGTAGGAGGCACAGACACTGTAATCTCGTATTGTAAACACTATAACATTTTGTATCAACCTTTCACGAATAGTTGGCTCCGGTCCAAATCAATCTAAAGTTACCTAATTTCATTGTAATTCTGTTATCGTATTCGGCCTTGGACGTTTAGTAATTATCATCTGTGGTGTTTCGTTAATGGGGATACTTCATCATCATATCAGCCATTGGCAGTCCACTGATGGACATAAGCCTCCATAAGAATGTGTTTTTTTTGTCCATAATTGCTGCGCTGGGTAAGCGTGTTGCAAAGCGTAGCTTTATATCACCATCTATCGGTTCTGAAAACCGACCTGGTACATGGGGATGTACTATTCTACTCTGCCGGTACCTCACGGCCACTGGACTCTTTAGTTCACTTCACTTCACTAACACTTACAGACTCTGTATTGAGGCTTTCATGAAAGGATTTTAAAAGGTGTGCAAGCGATTTTAATATCTAAACACTAAAATTATTGAGAAAATATACTGATAAAATAGTAACCGCAAAATTAAAGTTTCTTGATTGCAGAGCCCATTGGTGCAGACAGGAGTGATCCTATGTTATGCGTCATGGGTAGTGAGTTTGATCCCTACCCAGGACAAAAAAGTTAACAAAAATGTCCACGATAGCATATGTCTACTTAGGGATAACCCACAATAACCATCTCTATCCTCATTGCACATGCACTCGTGCGAAATCGGGGCAAGTCGCTCGTAATAAACGCGAAAGTTTGTGAGGATGTATGGATGTGTAAATGTGTGTTTAGTTGTGTTTTTCACGCTGCAATTGCTGGACCGAACTGAATAATATTTGACACAGTGATCATTGATATTCTCGAGTTTCACTTTTTATTGCCATAATAATTGCCATTATTTCCAATAAAAACATATAGGGTGCCCAGAATTAGGAAATTAGGGGAGCGTTGCTGGTGTAATAATAATAAATACTTAATTATACACCAAACATAAAAATACATTGTACTGATTAATTACAAAACAGTAATTAATAAGTACAATGGGCGGCATTATCTCAAATAGCGCGAATGCACAGGCGTATTCGGTTAAAGGTTCTCTGAATACCTGAAAGATTTCACGTGGCTGTCACCTAGGAACACGGAACGATTTTTAAGATATGAAGGGTAGGAAGGGTCGAACAGAATCTTGTATAATAAAGACAGGATGTGAGCATGCCTGCGAAGTCGAATGGGAAGCCATTTTTGTTTCATTGGAAATTCGGACACGTGATCATATTTGGTGTATAAGAAGAATGAATGTTAAGACGCCACCTTGAATTTCTTCATTGATACATTTCCCATCAGCGCTCAAGGTGACCTCCGAGTGTAACTTTTTGACCCCATGACCCATTTTCAACGGTCGCAAGGGCAGGATTGCGGAGGGGATTATGGTACCCGGAGCTGGGGAAGGTCACGGCCGGCAAGCGGCGGTATCTCTAAATCTCACTAGCGACGAAACTCTTGTGATATCGATTCCCTAGCGACAAACCTCTTGTGATATCGTTTGTGCTTGTTTAAATTTAGGCGCCAAGTATTTTATTGCTCAGTTACAAGCTAAATGTTACCCTCTACTACGTAATGTAATGTTGTTACTTATGTCACATTACCTAGTAACGGACATCGGACCTCTCATCTATGAGATGCCCCGCCCTATTTTTTCGGTGGCGCTGGAATTGACGTCTGAGAATCACAGCAATAGATTCGTCAAAAAAAATTACCCAGTAATTTTACAGCCTCTCTCCCTTCAAACAGAAACATGGCAATGCGAACACACCAATCAGACCACCAAATATACTTTCATTATCGCTTAGTAAAAATATTTTTATTTGGAATTACGAATAGATATTTAACTTTTTGGGTTGGGGTACTGGTATAGTACCACCCCTGTACCTGCAGAACGGGGATGGGCAGTAATATTTAAATTTACGCTCTGCGGCTTACTCAAGGCGGCAATTATAGGAAAAGTTCCCCCTTTTTTGGTGAGGTCTGTGTCCACTTGTGGACATACAACGGCTTATATTATATGATACATTTAAATTTATCATTATATATAAATGTATAGACAAAACATACTACTATATATACGCGTTCGGATATGTTCAAATAATGATTACTTGAGGTAGACCTCTTAGAGACCTCGTCTGCACTGGTACCTCACTCTCATTTATTTCTACCGCCAAATAGCAGTGTTCATATAATTGTGAAGGGTGAGAGAGGCAGTGAAATTACTGGGTAAATGTGACATAGTATCTTCAGTTTACTAGGTTGGCGACACGCTAGTGATATCTTTGTGATAAGCTACGGCCTCGTTCACCATCAAGGGGGCCGTATGCTTGCTTGCTGATTTCATAATGTAAAATAATGAACTCGCTCCCTCACGGAACTCAGTCGAACAAAGAACGGAGGTCAAGGTCGACAGAGCTAACGGTACCTCTGAACTTTACGACCGCTGTGTTCGGCTGCGCATGTGCGCTGCCAATTCTGATGTAACGGGTGACGCAATTGGGTCTTTAAGTCAAGGGACTAGAGTTTGTTTTGTATTTGTAATTAGGGTTTTGTAAGTTTCATTTATCCGTAACTGACATTATTAAACAAATATGCTGGCAGTTGTTTTTTAGGTTTTCATAATCATCGTAGCAGCCGTAAAACATCCATTGCTGGACTTAGACCTCCTAATAAAGGGGGTTTTTGGCCCACAATTGCGTGTTGAACAGGCGTGGTAGTAATCCCGGAGAGTAGCTTCGCGACGAGAATGCTACCGCTATCCCCACCCTGTTTGATTTGACCTACTCTGTGTTGGTTGGATATACAATTGGTTAGTTAAGTCAGTATTTTCATCATCACACCAGCCATTGGAAGTCCTCTGCAGGACATAGGCTTCCCCAAGAAAGGGGGAATTTTGCCCAGAATTGCTGCGCTGGGCAAGCGCGTTGGCAATCGCGGAGTGCAGCTTTCGTGACGGGGATGCTGCTGCCCATCCCCGCCCTGTGCATTTGAGATGCATTTTTTCGGATGGATATACCGCCGTCTGTCGGTTCTGGTACCTCAGTCGCCTCTGACCACACCTAGTAAGGTAGGTAAGAATTATTGAGCAATGTGTCGTAAATAAAGTTAAGTGATAAAGCAACGCGCTGGTCATATCCTTGTGATATTACGAGTGACATGAGGCTGAAGTGACGCTTTCAGAAACTGGTCTAGAGCTACTACACTTTTCGGGATATACCGCCATCTGTCGGCATCTTCAGTCAGTAACGACACCTAGTGACAGAGGTTAGTACTATGCTGTTCAGAGTTATGTGTCCCAATTAGAATCAACACAAGTTCTCAACGCACCATCGTCCTTACTCTTGGCCATCGAGCCAAAGGCGTGACGTCTCAGTATGACCTCACTTATATTTAGCTTGTAATACCCGACCGGCTCACGAGATTTTACAGCAAAATAGACCTTATCACCAGTACTGAAGGTATGTGTACCCGCCAGCGATGCCAGGCCCAGGTGTTAAGAACGAAACGGTGCCCGCACAATGACCATTGTTAACTATCTGTAAGAATTCCAAGCGACTTTCGGAATTATGAATTGTTCGGTTTGAGATGATGAAACGAGAAGATGGTTGGTTAATATCACCAGCCTGAGGTCTTGTCATACAAGAACCAAGACCACCACAGCACTGCCTGATTAAAAGACACTGTCAGCAGCTACTACGAAGATAGGATCGATAACGTACATAATTAAATACTCAATATAAATTGAAAATTGTGAAGGTGGTATTTGTTACTTTCGGATCCTGACACAACATCTTTTGTCAATTATTGAGAACAGTTGCCGCAAAGTGGCCGAAACGTCAAACTAAAAAGGGTAAAAGTTAAATAAACCGCGCTTTAAAGCCGTTCAAAAAGTAGTTTTTTAGTAAATACATTCATTTGACTGCCAAAATTGAGACTTATGCCACATTACCCAGTTATTTACTGAGTTTGTATGAGGTCTACCTCATGTAAAATATATTTTGCCCTGTATACTTATGAGGTCAAGACTCGGATGTGACTCAAAGCTATATTTCTCTTCAAGACTACAGAGGACGTTCCACAGACAAGAAAAGACTTAGTCATAGACAAGCTAGTTCTTCGGTGTTGCCACCAGATGGCACTAGTGTTTATACAATACTATGTTATCTAATTATTTTGATGTCAATAAATTAGTAATATAGCATTTGAATGCTCAAAGATTTATTTATTTATTTGCGTGTCGCCCGGTCTTCATGTCGCGTCCTTCGATATATCTTTTATTCACGGTATCAGAAATAGCCTATGTCGATTTCTGACCTAAACAATCTCACCTCGATTATATGTTACATACTTTCATACTCTCCTCGATCTATCAACATCATCAGTCATTTGAAGTCCACTATAGGAAAAAGGCTTCCCAAGAAAGGGAGAATTTTGCCCAAAATTGCCATGGTAGGCAGGCGTGGTCGAAATCGCAAAACTTTGCTATCGTGACGGGGATTCTGCTGCCCATCTTCGCCCTGTGCATTTGAGCTACAATGTTTCGAATTGATATACTTCTATCTGTCGGTTCAGGTTTCTCAGTCGCCTTTTATGATACCTGGTACGGGGTGAGGTACTATTCAACTCTGCTGGTGCCTCACGATAATCGATCAACGATCCTCGATCTAACCATGTGATAAATCTCATTAAAATCAGTTCAGTTGTCAACGCGTGAAAGCCTAACAAATAAGACACAGTTTATTGTCAAGATAATTTGTCAAACAATATCCTAGGTGAAGATCCTTCTCTCGTCCGACCGCTAGCTGACGTCACAGGTATGCTAATCAACATGTTTAAAAATACAACGGTTATAAGCAAAATTTCGCAGCACTCGTCACATTCCAATTTTAGGACGTTACACAACACTTGTGTGCGTGTGTGTATGATGACGCAACACACACCATGCATGGCGAATGTCAAGGCCACTTTCCCTAGTACAGTATTTAAAGAGACGTATGGAGATTTCTATCGGTGCGGCTCTATCTTTTGTTTGACAGATGACGGCGGCCATTCTTGTTTAGTTTTTGGCGCGACTTATTGATAGATGTCAATGCGTCGCATGCGTTTGTGTTAGCGTTAATGTCAATGTCAAATTACGCGTTAATTATAAGCATTAAAATTTGAGCTGGTTTTGATAGTTCGCGCGCGACTAGCATACGGATCGTGTTAGTGTGGTTGCGGTCAGACGCAATCTTCGTCAGGTCTGTGTAAGATACGAATTGAACGAAATGTGAAATACTTTCAGAAAATTAATAGATAGCGTATGAAAAGTTTTTATCCGAATAAGGCCTGCCAAACTTGGACCTTAATGCGACCATTTGAGTCGAGTCTATATAAACTTACAAATTTGAGTTGTACCAGCTTTCATTTAGGTGTGAAATTTAAAAATTTTTGCATGTAAATAAAAATACACAGACGTCTAATTTATATTCGCACCAGACAGATTAGTGATATTAATTGTCCAGACACACGTATTTTCTGGTCATCATTAAATAGGCCTTCGCGATAAGACACGCCCACAATTTGCAACCTTGACACGCAACATATTAAAGGTCAACAACCTCACCCTCTCGACAGTTGCGCGAAACTTTTCATTTACTGGGCGACAGACGAGGTTTAATTCAATAACAAACCCCCCCCCCCCCCCCCCTATTCCCCCTTCACGCCCGTTCCTGTACGTTCGCAGATGATTTTGCATCACCTAATCATATTCGCCTGTAATTACATTTGGCATTCAGGTTTTTTGCCTAAAATTGCCGCTCTGGGCAAGCGTGTTGGCAATCGCAGAGCGCAGCTTTGGCGGTGGGGATGCTGCTGCCCATTCCCGCTCTGTGCATTTAAGCTGCACTGTTCCGGGTGGATATACCGCCATCTGTCGATTCTGGTACCTTAGTTACTTACCTCTTACGACACCTGGTACAGGCCTCACCTAATGCCTCACTAAATGCTTAAAACTAATATGATAGTTTATTCAACGTTAAAGCTTCTGTCGTCATACGTAAGAAATTACCATAAACTCTTCGAGTGTCTACGGATGTAGGTACGGTAGGGGGTTGGGGGTGGTTATCTGGCGTACAGCCAATTTGATTCCGGTTTTATTTGTTTTTTTTTTGTGTTCAAATCTAGCGAATGCAGTGGTTGGTCCCAATTGTGCTGTCGAAATCGATTACCTACATTTTGAACAGTTTATTTCTAAAGAGACGCGGAGGTACAACACGCCTATTTCTTTTATGAAACGATCTATTTTTACAAATTTATTTATATTTTCAACTCAATAATATTCACACCACATCTCATACTTTGATATGACTTCGGATTAAGTCGCTTCTGTAACGGACATCAGACAACAGAGGAATAATAAATGTTATACATATTTTTTACACCCAGACACCCAAACAAACAAATATTATATAAAAGTGCGTCCCGGGTTGACGACCTTTGGCGCGTAAGACAGGATCACTACCGTCAGCGACGTCTGAAGAACTATTACCGAGTCATCTTCAGACCAGCCATAGAGCGTCCATAGCTGGACCAAAGTCTCCCCAAGAAAGGGTGAACAAGAGCTCCCCCACGGGAATGCGGCTGCCTATCCACATCCGGTGCTTGTACTCCGGGTGGATATACCGCCATCTGTCGATCTGGTACCTCAGCCGCCATGTTACTATCATTTGGCCTTGGAAGACAGTGTCTTTTATATGCATGAATATGAATTCTCTGTTGTTGAGGACATTTGTAAAACATATCTATTTATTGATACAAGTGATAATTTTAAATTTAACAAGGTTTCTTTGTATATTAATATTCGTTCAGTTGTTTAGTTCATCCAGGACAAACACCGTGACGGATTGTTTTTATATATAAAAATTTAAATATTTTAAGAAACATAATGGATTTAATATAAACATTCGAAGATGATAGAAAGTACATAGAATTAGTACACTTCATCCCTTTAAACTATTCATGCAATTACCGGGTGTGCCAGCGACTTAGTCCGCGTGGACTTTGGGCAGCATATTTTTTTTTCAATCAACAAACATACACGCAGCGCACGCAATGAAAGCTCCCAAAACGTATATTTTTAGCCCGTTTTAGCCGCAATTATTATTGATGCTCCGCTCCTATTAGTTATATAGCCTGAGTAATTCCATATTATATCAGCTTTTTTCTAGTGAAAGTTCCATCAAAATCGGTCCAGCCATTTTAGAGATTACCTCAAACAGACAGACAACTGTTTTTATATGTACCGTGTATACATCTATTTGTATTAAGTAGAAAACAAATAACTGTTTTATATCACAAACAGACACTACAATTTTATTTTTATGTATTGATTATACTTGGCCTAGACCCAATTCATCTTATACTAGATTTCGAAATGTGGTGTCACACTTAAATTAAGATTTTATTCTACGTGAGTCGTGCATTATAGAAGCTTAGGGGTCAAGACACCGTGGGTCCATAGTCTTAACGTGCCTTCCGAAGTACGCAAGAGCTGGTGATTATAATCGGTCACTCATCCCAACGCCAACCGTGGCCTTTGTTGCTTAACGTGAACGATTGGACGATCTAGCCGGGCAGCAGGAGGACGGTGCAACGGCCAGATTACGTAAATAATGCACGTGATAATTTGTAGATGACGGTAATTAAGTGCAATTTACACCTTACGATTCGATATAATAGAATAGTGCCTCCCACTGCACCAGGTGTCGTAAGAGGCGACTAAGGTACCAGAACCGACAGATGGCGGTATATCCATCGGAAATAGCATAGCTCAAATGCTCAGGGTGGGGATGGGCAGCAGCATCCTCGTCGCGATAGCTGCGCTCTGCCATTGCCAATACTCTTGCCCGGCGCGACAATTACGGATATTATTCCAACTTTCTTGGGGAGGTCTATGTTCAGCAGTGGAATTCCAATGGCTGATATGATGAATGAGGATAAAAAAATGGTTATTGTGGGTTATCCCTAAGAGATGGACATATACCGTCATAGTGTTTTGTAGACCTTTTTACCTGGTACAATACTGTACTATATTATTTTAATCTATCTCGTCGGATTCAGTCTGGCTCTTGGCTGACTTCATAATAGATGAAATCATGTAAATGTATTATTGTATACCAGCATCTCTAATTATGTAGGAGTGAGAGAGATGTCGAACGCTACCGAACGTGGATACCGATTGAGCCACTTCAAGCTTTATTAATGGAACGCCTTACAGCGAGGTAACGCCATATAGGTCATGTATTTTTTAGTGCAGCCAGCACCATCTAATTATAAGACGATGCCTTAAAAGCCTGCCTTAATTTGGCGATGATAAAGAACCCATTGACATCTAGCGGCACACACCGATGTCGAATCGTATCCGTGTCGTTTCGCAGTCGTATCGTATGATGTAATCGCATCACCGATTACGGTAGCCTTGAGTGATATCACAAGCGATAAGGTCTACGCCGATCGATCACGACGTCCGAATGTAATACTTGCTTCTTTGATAAATTATACTAAAATACGTTAATCTCTTCGTTGAAATCGCCACGTTGGATTTAAATACACATCATCATCACATTACATACATATTTACCTGTGTTCTATACCTTTCTCTATTGTTGTCACAACATCATCTTTTGCACCACATCGATCTCTTATCACGCAATTCTTCAACACCATACTACGAAGTGCTCTTATTTCAACAGCATTTACTTCTGCCATATCCAATTAATTATTTTATCAAAGCAGCAGTCAACCGCTACTACTGGGGATAGGATTCCCCAAGAAAGGGGGAATTTTGCTCATCATTGCCGCGTTGAGCGAGCATGTTGGCAATCGGAGTGCGTAACTCCGCAACGGGGATGCTGCAGCCCATGCTCGCCGTACACTTTGATTGTTGTTCCGCCACCTGTCGGTTCTGGTACCTTAGTCGCCTTTTACGACACTTGGTCCAAGGGTGGGACTATTCTTCTCTGCCGGTATCGCATGGCTCTTGCCGTCGTCCGTACTTACTCCTTGCAAATAACTCACTGTCCCCAAAGACGGCTACCTGGGCCGAGGTCCGACCTCAGAGGCTTCCTCGAGTGATTCAGTTGACTTGAATTGATAGAATTGACGGTGCGTGGTCTCCATTCTAGAACCTCACGGCTTCCAACGGCCGTCACTTCTGCTTTCTAAGAGCCCTGCCCATTGCCATTTCACATGAGGTAGACCTGTTACAAAACGTCGTCTACATTAATACCTCACTCTCACCCTTATCTACCGCTAAATAGCAGTGTTCGCATTGCTGTGTTCCGGTTCGAAGGGTGAGAGAGGCAGTGAAATTATAGGGTCACGTGACATAATATCTTCAAGTCGCAAGGTTGGCAACGCGCTAGTGATATCCTTGTGATATTACGAGCGTCTGTAGACCGTGGTGACGCTCACTATCATTCACATCATATGGATATCACTAGCGCGTTCACAAGCCTAGTAGTTTCACTCCCTCTCAGCCTTCAAACCAGAACACAGCAATGCAAACACTGTTATTTGGCGGTAGAAATTAGTGAGAGTGGGGTACCGAAGCCGTCGAAGCCGTCGACCTTCGTATATGGTCTACCTCATGTATTAAATTTATATTAATCCACATAGATAAAACGATTTGTGTTAACATTTATCAAACAGCGCTCAACTAATCTGGGGTCAACGACCATCGCGCAATATTTGGCGGCAAAAAATTGAGCCGCAGCCATTTTGCATTTTTATCGATAGTTAAAAGCTGGCTGTATGAGCGCGCGCGTGGCCACGGGAATGGCGGTTCTTGATAACCGCAACATCAAGGCCCTAGAAAATAGCCGCAGGACGTCCACTGCTGGCTTGGCCTTTACAAGAAAAGGAAAATTTGACAATAATAGGCTATTTTCATCTATCAACAAAAAATATAACATTATGTTACTTGAATAAATAATAACGTGAGGAATTGAAAAAAAATGTCGTTATTCCATAAAAACCTAAGATTAATTTTATATTTCAAAATTAAAATCCGAGTTTTATTATCTGTAAGTCACGTGACCGAAAACACCGTCCACCATGTTTTTTTCCAGAATGACGTCACAAGCACTAAAATATCTAAATGTAAACAACTGACTGTGTTCCTTAATTTTTTACTTTTTTTGTGTATAATTCCTTTTATTTTAGAGATTTTGTATTTTATTACGCTACTTTTGCATAATTAAACATGGACGTCGGATTTGTAAAAGCCGAAAGTACTAATTTACCGAAGATAGATGCGGTAATGATTACAAACTTCTTTGCGTGTAATACAGATTTCTTTTCTGCCGAATGCAGAAATATAAAAACAGCTATGTAAGTAAATCTTTCTATTACTTTATCACAACAATATCATTTGTGTGATTCATAGGTGTAATTCAATGAAATTTTCTTATTTTGAGGTTAACAACATCGTTCGGAATAGTAATAAATAACTTTTCTGGAGTCTTCAATGTCGAATTCTTACAATTTAACGCAACACACCAACGATACGGGTTATAGAAACTCATCTTTTTATATAAATAAAAACAACTCAACAAAGCCGACAAACTCAATATCGTGTCAATGACAAATGTCAATTTGAGGTTACAATATTTTAGTACTATTGACGTCACCAAAATGGCGGATGGTATTTTGGCGCGTATATTTTACGACAAATTTTTAATATTTTTTTTTCGGCATAAATCGGTCATATTTTGCTGAAATAAAAATTATAATGAATTATCAGATATATACGAACATTTAAAAAAAAAATGAAGAAATTGGAGAATAGCCTATTGCCGCGATGGGCAAACCCATCCCCGCCCAGTTGTATTTGAGCTACGTTCTTTTGGGCAGCTGTCCCGTGAATATCCGTCAGTACCCCCGTTCCAATGTAACCTATAACGGCAATATTTATTAATATTATTAATGCGAAAGTTTCTGATTTTGATGTATTTGATTGATACCCAGATCTTTTCAGCGTTTCCGTCTTTCAAGCCGGAAACGCTGAACAAATCTGGGTGAAATTTTGCAGAGATTATTGTTAGTCTGGAGTATTTTATATATAAACATGTTCCCGTTGGATATATCTGGCTTTTTGTTTTTATGTCTAATGGATGGGATATGAGGTAGTAGCGGGCGGACCGCTAGTATTCAATAGGTGTGTAATAGTTTTCACAACAGGATGTTTGCAACAACGCCGTTAGCTACTGCGGTATTTTATTTAATGTTTAATCCTCGAAGATATCAAACAATTAAGAAGTAGTTTGTTACTATGACGTCATCATGTCAATTGTAGAACGTCCACTAGTGGACGAAGTCTAATAAAAAAATATATTTATTGAAATAGATGTGTCATAAGCACTTTCAGATTGCCAAAAGATAAAAAAAAAAAATTATTATTATAGCTTATACAATATTACACAAGTGACCGTTGACCCTGACAACCTTACAGAGAGAGTTATAAGAGTCATTTAAACAAATTGGTCATTGAGTGTCCTACTTTATTGCTAGATAGTATGGATTGTGTCAATGTCAATCAATTTTATGTTATATTGTTTGAAGGGCCCGATGGCGCAGATGGTAGTGATCGAGTCTTGTGCGCCAAGGATCACGGGTACGATCCCACGCAGGACTTACAGGGATATGACGTTGTTAAGAATTATGTAAATGATTCCTCTGTTGTCTGATGTCTGTAACATGCGTGTTCTAAGCGACTTATTTCGGAGTCAGGTCAACGTTTATGATGTGGGAATTTGTTATATACAATCGCCCGTTTAATGGCCCAACACAGCCAAGCAAAAACTGAAACTCAGAAGCGTTTTTTGTAAATCTCGCCTTTGGTGCTTCGTTCGCTGTAAAAAAAGTGTTTTATTCTGTTACGGCCATCTCTTTCCCGCGGTGGACTTGTTGAGTGGTTTGTTTAGGTTAGCCGGTAGAGGTAGAGGTAGACTAGGGGTCTACGGTACCTCTCCGGACAAGGGGACTTCGAGCGGTATCTTACTTACTGCATCGTGCAGATTTTATTTTATTATTAGATTAGGTCGATAAACAAGCTTACGGTCCGCGTGATAGTAATCGTCACCACGGCTTTTAGACGTACGCGATACCACATGGCTATCATATTATGATATGATAGTTGTGAACTTAAAAATTTTTATGTCATATTTCTAGTTATTTCACTGCCTCTCACCATCTCAAACTGATTACAGCAATGCGAACACTGCTATTTGTCGGTGAGAGTGTGGTAACAATGCTGATGACCTTTGTCTGATACCTCGTGTATGGTACCGATGGTGCTAGTTGGCGCTATATCCATCCGACACACTGTAGCTCAAATGGGGGGTGTAAAAGGGGCGGTGCAAAGTTAGTATGAGAGTTATATGTATTATATGGATATAAAAATCTTCCCTAATATAGTATTAAAAATGCGAAAGTAACTCTGTCTGTCTGTCTGTTACGCTTTCCCGCTTAAACCTCTTAACCGATTTTGATGAAATTTGGCACAGACAATCTCTAGACCCTGAGAAAGGACATAGGCTATTTTTTTATTCGATATAAGGGTTGTGTGGGGTCGAAAGGGGGGATGAAAAGTATTATGGAAGTATCGTTATTTTTGGAGCTAGAAACTTATTTTTCAGCTAGTACTGGATAAAATACTGGAATAATTACAGCTGTCACTGTAAAAGAGCTTGACAAAAATGATGAGAAGGAGTTAAGAGCGAGAGAGTATTAAAAGAACGGAGATTACGTTCGTGAGAGGAAGATAGGAATTGTAATCTGTCCTTTAAGTAACTTGGTGCGTACGGATCAAAAGTATTGAAAATAGTACGGTTAGAATTCGAATTTTGCGACGTTCTCGAATAGGAAGCCAGCCGAGAAGAGAACGGTAATGGGAAATATGATCGTATTAACGCAAACCGAAAATGAAACGAAGAAGTTGTTTAATAGACGATCCAATTTATTAAGGAGTTTTTGAGAGATATTAGTGCAGCACACGTCAATTATGGGTAAAATCAAGGATTGAATTTACTGTTACTTATAATACAATATTGAATAAATAAATAATTTATTGTAACGTATTCAATATACCAATAAGTACAAGTGTGCGACAGATCTCAGCTATCCTAAAAATGTTTTCCGTGAAAGGTTCCAACGCTATCAAACATTTGGACCGGATACTGAAAAAAAAACCAGTTGAAATGTGCAATGGCGGCGCGATAACTCAATTACGACTTTGACGCGACGGCTTAAGGTCGACATCGCTGCAGTATTCTGTTTTGGTAATAACTGAACGAACTGATACATCGCTTGCAGTTCGTACGGTGTAAGTTATGAGCTGTATGCACGCGTTTATATGAAGTAGACCTCATTCAAGGGTTGTCTGCGCCGGTACCTCATCATATCAGCCATTGGAAGTCCACTGCTGGACATGGCCTCCCCAAGAACAGGGGAACTCTGCTCATAATTGCTGCGTTGAGCAAGCGTGTTTGTAGTCGCAGAGCGCAGTTTTCGCGACGGGAATGCTGCTGCCCATCCCCGCCCAGTGCTTGTGAACTACATTGTTACGGATGGTTACATTACTTATTCGCCTCTTACGACACCTGCTACAGGGGGAGGTACTCTTCTACTCTGCTGAGACCTCGCTGTCACCTATTTCTGTCGGCAAATAACAGTGTTCGCTGCTGTGTTCCGGATTGACGGTTTCCGGTCCGGTTTTTCGGTCTTTAAGTTACAAGGGTGGTATATCATACCAGCCATTGGAAGTGCACTGCTGGACATAGGCCTCCAAACCCACTGCACCGGGCAATTGTGTTGGTAATCGCAGAGCGCAGCTTTCGCGACGGAGATGCTGCTGCCCATCCCCACCCTGATCATTTGAGCTGCACTGTTTCGGATGGATATACCGCATCTGTCGGTTCTGGCACCTTAGTCGCCTTTTATGACACCTGCTACAGGGGAGGTACTATTCTACTCTGCCGGTACCTCACGGCATAAGGTTGGTTGGGTTACTGATAACCCTGTGATGACACGAGCGTGTGAAGGCCGATATTTGTAGGCAAAATTTAAAATAAACCAGTATGCCAATTAAGCCAACTACAGGCGTGTACACACACATACGTACATCATTATTAATCTAAGCTAATTGGTAACGAATCTCGATTACACTAATATAATTTAATTGCATTTTAAACATTAGATTTCTCTTTATTAATGTGTTTGTTTTATGTACGATTTTTATGTATTACTTATTTTTTTAATAAAAATAATTAAATTTCACTTGACATCAAGCTTAAAACACACGTGTTACGGATATCAGGCAACTGGGTGTTCGGGATCGAACCTGCGACCCTTGGCGTACAAGGTACACATCCATCTGCGCCATCGGGTCTATCAACCTTCAAATTGACGCGCCTTTGGAAGCCCACTGCAGGACATAGGCCTTCTTAAGAAAGGGGGAATTTTGCTAATAGAAAAGAAAAGTGTTTATTCTGTGTCTGGGTGTTAAATATATGTGTTTAAGTAGTATATTTGTGATTCCTCTGTTGTCTGGCATTCGTAACACAAGTATTTTAATCGATTTATTACGGAGTCAGGTCAATGTATGAGATGGAAATTTGTTATTAAGTAAATATATATTAAGATAACATAAATTGACGTAATTAGTACTTTTATTAAAAACAAACACAAGAGAAAAAATATTTAAGTCACAACCTTTCATTTGAATTATCATATTCAATTATTTACTTGTAGATAAGTCGCTTAAAGCACTTGTGTTACGGACATCAGACAACAGAGGAATCAAAAATATACTACTGAAATACACATATTCAACACCTAGACACAAAGATCATAAATATTTGTCCTGGGTGGGGGGAATTGAGCCCATGACCTTTGCCGCACAAGACATGACACCATCTGCGCCATCGGGACCGTCAATATATAAATGAAACGGCGAATTCTCTTCGCTCGCAACTTGAGCAACCTAACTGAATTTGATACAGAAAACCGGTTCCAGTAAATGTACGGTTCGGTAGCGAATTTTAAATGTAATTGCTGGCGAGGGCTCGAACTTGCGCACCCGCAACAAAGTTGACGAAAAATGACTGCGCATTGCGTGTACAGATGGCGTTGGTGACACTACTCATTATATCGTTATTTAGTATTTGTGTTATGAAGTGAGCTAACAAGCATGCGGTCCGCTTGCTGGTAAACGTGACCGCAGCCTATACACGCTCGTGTCATCACGATGATATCACTACTGTGTTCGCCAAACCCGTGAACTGAAGATACAATGTTACGTTTGTAAATAACTAGCTGTGCCCGCGACTTCGTCCGCGTGCAGTGGTTTCTTAGGGCAAAACACCCTTTTTAATTTAACTTATATAAACTTTGAATGTTATATTTATTTATATATACAAATCAATAGCCTAAATAATAAGTTTTAAGCTTCTAACTCTAACAATAGCAAACCTCCAAACAACTTTTCATTCCCCGCTTTCGACGTACAACTCTTATGTCGAATGAAAAAGTAGCTTATGTCCTTTCTAAGGGTTTAGACTAACTATGTATCAAATTTTATTTAAATCGTTTCAGTAGTTTAGGCGTGATTGCGTAACAGACAGACAGATTTACTTTCGGATTTATAATATTCGTAAGGATTTCACTGCGTCTCTAACCCTTATAACCGGAACACAATAGTAGAAATAGGTGAAAGTGAATTACTAATGCAAACGACCTTTGTCAGATGATTTTAGATCTTTAAAACAACGCAACCGATTTTGATGCGATTTCTCTAAATAAATAGAATGATAGAAAGGTTTATATGTATGATACATGCATAATAGAATAAAGAAACACTGATAATTTTAAAGGTTTCTAATGTGACGTCGTAAATAAACATATTTCTTTGCGCCTAAATTGCAAACGCTGGCTGAACCCGACGATATAGATCAAAATATAATATACTACATAAAGGTCCACAAAAATGTCTGCGATGGTAAATATCTCACAGGAATATCCCACGATGACCATTTTTTATCCTCATTGCACCCGTGCAAAGCCAGGCGGTTCGCAAGTCTATACTATATCACTATACCTGGTGATACCGTCCGGACTAATGCGTCCGAGCCCAAGCATCATCATCATTATCACGTCCACTGACATAGGCCTCTCCAACTGATTTTCAATTGTACCGGCTGCATGCGGCCCGCATCTAGCGTGATCCTGCTGTTTCTATCAGATCATCTATCCACCTGCAAACGCAAAGTGCAAGCGTAATCAAATCTGATACGACAAGGAAAATGTTACGAGGAAATATATTTATTTATCGTGTATGTACTGGGGATATACTGTTACTAAGAACTGTAGGTATTTTATAACTTAGAAATATTAAAGATTTATCCTTAATGATTGAAAATTGATTACGTTTATATGTTGTATAACAAGTATAATGACTGCGTCTTGGCCACGCCTCACCGCAGTCTGTACACGCTAGTGATATCACAAGGATATCACTAGCGGGATTTAGCGTTTGTGTAGCAGATTCACTGTCTATCGCATGCTCTCAACCGGAAAGCGAACCCTGCCGTTTGACGGAATTGGTGCGAGGTTTATTACTATTAGAAAATTCTAAGGATGGATAAATATAGAATGACTGCACAAATATATAGAGCGAAAGGGAATGGAAGTATAGGATGATCGAGGCGAACATATCTTAACCAGTTAGAAGAAGTATTAAAGAAGGGTCAGGTCAGAAGTACCAAGAATAAACGAGCGAGTGTGAAAGGACTAATGCGAGAAAGGGAAGTGAGAGAGGTTTGCCAAGATCGTAGCAAGTGGAGATCCATAATCTCTGCCTACACCAATGGGACACAGGCGTGGTGTATGTATGTTCTAAAGTTTAAGTACAACACGCCTCATAATATAAGCTCAGTCACTCTCATACGACCGGACTCCGAGACAAGTCGCTTAATGCATTGGTGTTAAAAATATGATCATAATCATCAAATCAGCCATTAGAAGTCCACTGCTGGGCACAAGCCTCCACAAGAAAGGGAAAAGTTTGCCCATAATTGCCGCTCTAGGTAAGTGTGCTGGCAATCGTAGGGCACAGCTTTCGTCACAGGGATGCTGCAGACAATGCTCGACCTGTATGTGTATTTGAGTTACATCTGGATGGATTTACCACCATCTATCGGTTTTGGTAACTTAGTCGCCTGTTACGACACCTAATCAAGCGGGAGGTACTCTTCTATTTTGCCGGTACCTCAAGGCTAATATAATATAATACTTGTTAAATGAATATCTTAACATCCAGACACAGAACAGACATATTTAAATATGCATCGTATGTTCTGAGTGGGAGTCGAAACTACGATCTTTAGCACACAAGATAGGAACATATTAAATGCGCCATTACGTCTGTGGAATTATTTATGTGTTGTGAATTAATTTTAGTATTTATTACGCCGTTGAGAGTATCCGTAGTGGAATAGTACCCCCCTTTGTATCAGGCTACCGACAGATAGCGGTGTATACTCGAAAAGGCGTAGATCAAATGCAACAGTGGTTGGGCAGCAAAATTCAAGTCTCACAATACAAGTACAATATTTGGTCACCCATCCCAATACGACAGTTGTTTAACATAAAATAATGCTAAATAAAAAAAAAACTTGGGTACAACATTTGTAACTCGAGATTAACGATGTATCTTTGTCGCCAGGTCCGAGGAGGAAGCTCAGGCGCTCCGCCCCCGGCAGCCCCCGCTATGATGGAGGAGAAACGGTCGCCGCTACAACCTCAGCAACAAGGCAGGGTGCAGCCACAGCCTGGTATGTATATGACATTGGGATAGCCAGCGTGTTGTCTGCTTGATGGTAGAAGGCGATCACACTCAGCCCAAGTTGGCAAGGGAGTGAGGAGAGTGGGCATCGCTGCTTCTCACGCTGCCCACCGCTCCCTCAATCACTGCCGTGTGACTAAAAGATATTATATCGCAGCAATCATTTCATTTCCTCGTTCATCTTTTAAGTTGGAACAGAGCAATGCGTGCCGGTAGAAATAGGTGAGAATGCGGTAGCAATGACGACCTTTGTTTGAAATCTACCTCAAGCGGATAGCTAGTGATCTTGAGATTACTAAATCTAGCGGATTGCTGACCTGAACTTTTCTGATTCACTCACTCTCCAAACTGGAACACAGCAATGTTAACACTGCTGTTTGGTAGAAATAGAAGTGAGAGTAAATGTGTATGCCAACGACTGATGTTGATGCATGTAGGTATACCTCAGGGCTTATTATAATTACAAGATATTTCTGAAGTCTTTTACTTCCCAATCATTTAAAATAATAAACAAATTCTAAATTTACGGATATAAGAACAGTTATATTATAAATATACTAAGATACATATAAATTACACCCAGACACGGAACAAATACAAATATTCATCGTATAAATATTCACTGTGGGTGGGGATCAAACCCACGGCCATTGGCGCACAAGATGAGGTCACTAACATCAGCGACATCAAGCCCGTTAATTCTTCATTACGCAAGTGTCCGTTCCTTCTATCGCCTCCTAAATATAATTGCAATAAGTAACAGAAAACGGGTGTGTGCTACACGGAACATGCGTGTATCACACTCACACACACAAACACACACACACGCACACTTTGTTTTACCTGTAATTAGTTTACCATGCTTCAGATAATTCCCTAGTTTTTAAGGGTTTAATATTTGTTGAAATATATTATCAATAAAACAAAATGGAATGCATTCCATTTCCATCTGAAATACAAGCTGAATTCCGCTTACCTTAGACTCCAGTCTTCCGCAACAGCTGTTTATATACAATGTTCTGATGCTACTTAAGTTGTGGCAAGAAGAATAAAGTTAATAATTATTATTTTGTTTTTCTTCCTGTGCCAAATGCTTAAAATGTACATTTGCCAACAGATCCAGTTCCTCCGCCAGCTCCGAAGCCAGCCGTCGTGAAGCCGAAGAACCCTAAAGTCAATCAAAAGGTAAGAGTTGAAACAGAGACTTGTGTTTTCTTTTTAATATTGCTACTCGTAGTAGTAGTACTCGAGTAGGCTGGCCGGTTCTGCACTCTCCGGCGATTGCGTGCAGTTCCTGCTTCCACTACGTTCCGGTCGCACTTGAGCATTTTCGGTTTGACGGTACCGCCGCTTTCGGTATCCTAGTCGCCTCGGTATATATTATACTAATACTAGCTGTGCCCGCGACTTCGTCCGCGTGAAATAGTTTTTCGGGTACCATACCTCTTTACCTTAACTTATATAAACTTTGAATGTCATGTTTATTTATATCGAATCAATGGCCTGCTAAATAAGTTTCAAGTTTCCAGCTCTAAAAATAGCGATACTTCCATACAACTTTTCATCCCCCCATTCGAACCATTACAACCCTTATTTCGAATTAAAAAATAGCCTATGTCCTTTCTCAGGGTCTGAAGATTGTCTGTGGCAAATTTCATCAAAATCAGT
>JACJUM010005599.1:2684306-2706010 GCA_020976665.1 Heortia vitessoides
TTGACACAGGTGAGTCCTAACACTGTCTTGGATGTAGCTGGATTACAGTGACAGACGTCGATGTGGCACGAGTGATAGACGCCATTAATTATGATAATTAATTTGTGGGGGACGGACGCTCATACAGTTTTCAATCAATCTACCCCGACGCCCCCTCTATAGTCAGCAAACATTGATTGTAATCGCTTCAGTAGTTTAGAAAATTATCTCGGATGTGACGTTTTTTTATACCTTTATTGTTGGCCGATAGAAAATCGACAATTCACATCCTTAATTTTAATTGATTGTTAGTCACTTCCCTAGTTTTCCCGCTATGATCTCTCACTTGATCTCTCATATGATCACTTCGCTTGTGTCTTCGGCGCGTTCGTAATTCTTTGAATTGTAAAACTTTTAAACCTAATATATATGTATATTTTAATAGACATTAGAGATATATATATATATAAGATTGTATTTCCCGGATGATAACGCTGCTGTTATATGTCCATGGTACGCGCGTCTTTCGCACAAGTGCGGTGTTCCCGAAGGATGTGTGTACCTAAACGTGTGTCCCGAAATCCTACCCATTAAGTCAAAAAACATTTTGGTTGTGAAGTGGTGGGGTACACTGGTGTCCGGAAAGGGGTTAAGGTGGTATGGGGTTGTGCATGTTTTGTGCTAGCGGCGCCGCCCGTTTCTATCCGCGAAGCCCCCGTTTTTAGGATAATCTTATATAAATGAAAATTACAATCAATTCGGGTAACGTTGAACTATCCGGGTAACTTTGTAACTATACTATTTTGTTCGCCAGGATTCGTGGGTTCTATTCCCACCCAGAGGAAATGTTTCTATATTGATATTTGTGCTTGTTCTGTGTCTGGGTGTCAAATATATGCATTAAAGTAGTGTACTTGTGATTCCCCTGTTGTCTGGCGTCCGTAACATAAGTGCTTATCACTAAGTCGGGAGTCAAGTCAGTATGAGATGTGGGAATTTATTATTATTTTTTTTATAAAATAATAATCTTAAAAATATCGGTTAAGATTCAGCATGAAAACAGTTCTAGCAATCGATTAAAGCCTTAATCTCGGCTGAATTTGTTTTATAGTCTACGAAAAAGCATAATTCAGTTACCCTATTAGTTCAATGTTACCCTAATAGTTAAAAGTTACCTCAATAGTTCAAAGTTACCTCAATAGTTCAAAGTTAACCTAATAGCTCAGAGTTACCCTAATATTTTTAAAGTTACTCTGATTTTTGTAGTAATCCTGTGCGTGGCGGTTCTAGGTTTTCATATATTGCCACTTTTTTTTCAAAGAAACTTTTTTTTTATTAAACAGTTGAAGTCAATTTATAATGTCTATATAAACAAAACAAATCAACACTCGCAACGTCATACCCGGACCAAGTCAGGGCGGGCCGCTAGTATACAATATAACGTCAGCTAATGAAAGTCTGTTTAAAATCGGTGCAGCCGTTTCGGACTTTTCACACAAACAAACAGACACAAAAAAGTAAAAGGCTTATTTTTGTTATAATTACCGTACATACTTTAATATATATATACATATTTTATAGTTGTTATTGTGATATTACTAACAGACAATTAAGTTTTATTATATGTATAGATTTGTTTATGAATCAGTTGGCAAAAGCGTATTCTGGCGATGATTTCGCGACATTGCAGCCTATACAACGAGGTAGACCTATTAATAAGGTCGTCTGCATTGGTACCTCACTCTCACCTATTTCTACCGGCAAATAGTTGTGTTCTCTGCTATGTTCCGGCTTGGAGGATAAGAGAGGCATTGATAGTACTGGGTTATGTGATAGAATGTCTTTAAGCCACAAGGTTGATCGCGCTAGTGATATCCTTGTGATATTACAATCGTCTATAGGCTGCAGTGACGCTTACTGTCACGCGGACTGTATGTTAATTTTGTCGACTTACTCATAAAAAAAGATTTGAAAAATACTGATCGATATGGTTAAATAATTGCATGATCAGACAACACATAGTATATAACATATAGTGGCCACAAGGGATTTTACGGAATTCCTAAACCGCAATTTCATAAAATAATAGTTTAGTTTATTATTGGTTTATAAGACTATTCATATCATCAACAGTGATCGGAGTAGGTATATGGGTTTATTGACCCCGTACATTGATGTTAGCATGGACATGACCATTGACCAAGGAATCTGATAGTAAATAAATTAACACAAGCCTATATACCGCGACTGTTTTGTAAATTAAAATAAATTGACGGATTGATCTTGAGCGCTGAAGGTGGTTCGATTCCCAGAACATATATTTTTATATTGAATGATTTGAGGCATGTCCATATTATTACAACGTATCACAATACCTCTTCCGATCGCTACACATAACAACCAAAGGTATATCTCGTCAAATCATACACCCTTGTCATGGTAGTGGTTGGTGGATTTGATGGTAATCAAAACAATAGAGAATATGCATAAAGGTGTTTTGACCATTAATTTATTTACGGGTAACTTTGACTCATGTTGGGTTCAATATGTTTACAATTTTCATCAGACTTACATTAAATACTAAGAAATACAAAATAATGATGTAACTGATTGATGCACTTAAAGTCAAAGTTACCTTATTGGGGTAAAGTAATCCGTATTTACTATTACACGTGTATTGGGATACATGAAAGAAGACGTTTTACTTTCGTATAAAAGAACTGAATATGAACAAAGATTTCCTGAACTCTTTAACAAGTAAAACCGACTGATTCTCCCGAAATTTGTGTGAACACGACACAGTGATGTCTAATGACGTCACGAAACATGTTTCACCTCTGCGTGACTCTCAAACTTGAATCTCGTGTAAACTATGTGTTATAATTAATATATTTTATTGGTTAATCTGTCCGAGAAATACTTTGCATATTCTCTATTAACACACGGTGTCAGATATTATCCTAACTGAAGGTATCACTAAAAACATCCCCCCCATTCCCCCACTCAGCTATGAGTAGGTTGAGCAGAGGGTACAGGCGTATCCATAGACGAAGTTTATATCGTATGGTACTCATTGCACTGGAGGTGAGACGTCTAGCGAGTACGGTATAGAACGCGTGATACTGGTATGCGTTTGTCCAGCTTTAGTATGTCCACTGTTGCACATAGGACTTCCTTAGAAAGCAGGAATTTTGACCTGATTTAATTGCTTTAAGCACATGTATATACATGTGCTTAAAGTTAATTGTTCTAATACATTTGTAAATAATCGTAATTTAGCTCCTAATCAGTTAACAGTGTACTGTTAAGTACTAGTAAGCACTAAGTCTACTAAATACTTAGTACTTCAACTATACTATATACTTTAATGGTTGCGAATCGTAATCAGTTATCACATGATACCAGAATGAATTGAGTCTTTATTTATTAGTTATTACGCGTACTCGTTATACTAGTGGAGCTAAAAGTCTAGTAGTTTCTTGTACCCGGCAGACTAACATTAAATACTATAAACTCGTCACGTGACGTCACACCTCATCACGTATCATCGTATACTAGTCAACTAGTACTCTAGTTGACGCGTACTCGGCAGAACTAGTGCGCGTCACGTGACGACTCACCCCATCACACTAACAATGGTGGCCATCACTCGAATCATTCACCACCTTCCCCCTCCGTTCCCCCGACTCAGCTGCGCGTCGGTCAGGGCGTGGGCGTGGGCGTTGGCGGTGTGGGCGGCAGTCTGGTGCTCCAGTACGGGCTCGGCGTGGGCGCGCCGCTGGCGCCGCCGCTCGCGCAGGCCTTCTACTATGGCGCGGCTGCTGCCACCACCGCCCCTTACGGCATCGGCCTGGACCATGCCACGCTCAAGGATTTAATCAAGAAACAGATGTGAGTATCAATGGTGTTTTACTATTTATTATGACACTACACTTTTTATTGGTTTTAAAATGCGACCTTTTTACCTTTTTATATAATTTTATTTAACGTTTTTCAGTTACCTTTCGGTAAACGTTCTCGGACTCTCAATTTTGGTTAAAAATGTAGAGGTAAATAATTTGTTGTGGTGGTAGACAGGCGTCCAGCTCGCCGTTTGTTTGGCGGTTATCGTAGTTTATGGACGCCTGCGATAGTACGGAGGCTTTTAGTGTAGTGTTACATTCCATTGTAAATTCCGGAAATGTGTGTCCTTGTGGTAACTTGGAATATTTAACATCTAGCTACAAACCAGCAAATGTTTTTACATAGTAAATATTCATGATAAATTTCTGTCATAAATACATGGAAATTTAACCATTATCTTATAAGCTCATGGTGAGTCAAAGTTACCCGACAGGTTAAAAATAGCCCGTATTTACGTTTGACTTAACAGTAGACGCTCTGTGGTTGGAAGCGTTATTTTTCAAGTACAAATATACTTGAGACAATGATAGCAGAAATGAGTCAAAGTTACCCATAATTACTGTTATAAATATTAATCACTAATTATGCTGTCTGCCACTGTTTGTTCATTGTTCCGTCCGGCCCGCAGCGAATACTACTTCAGCCCGGACAATTTGGCACGCGACTTCTTCTTGCGCCGCAAGATGGCGGCGGACGGCACCATCCCGGTGACGCTGATCGCGTCCTTCCACCGCGTGCGCGCGCTCACCGCCGACGTGCAGCTGGTGTTGGACGCCATCCGCGACTCTGACAAGCTTCAGCTCATCTCCGGCTTCAAGGTAATAACCTAGAACTGGGGCCATTTGTCCTGGGGTTGGTATATAACACCAGGAAAAAAATAAGTTTTTTTTTAATTTGCCCAATGGCGCAGGTGATTTTATGCGCCGAAGGTCGTGAATTAGATCTCAATCCAGGATCCAGGAGGTTCGAAGATATTCGTGTTTAATATGTGTCTGGGTGTTATTTATATATAGTCGCTAAAGTTCTATCACCGCGTATGTCCAAGTTGGCTACTTAATAGTTAAGCCCAATGATAACACGATATTACATTTCTAACGGTGCAGTAAACGTTTTATACCGTGTATTGTTTAAGCGAAATTTATTTTCCACCAACTTAATGCACAAGCAATTAGTTTTAAAATGATTTTATGAAACGTGAGCAATGTTTTCCCAATTGTACAAAGTGTCAACATTTTGACTTACTCGATTGTTAGAACTTAAACGACGATATCTCTAAATATTTGCTGTGTGGTACCGCTGGAGTGGAATCATGCTTTCTCTGAACCAGGTGTCGTAAGAGGCGACTAAGGTACCAAAACCGACATATTAACAGTATAACTTAAATACTACAGTTGAAAACTGGCAGCAACGTCGTGGTCGCGAATCCGTACTCAGCAATTGCCACCACGCCTGCCCAGCGCGGCAATATTGCGCTAAAATCCTATCTTGGGGAGGTTTATCTCTAAAAATAGACTTTCTTTAACTGATATGACGAAGTATTGTAGCTGTTGTCTGAAGCATCTCCGTGCATCTTGTGTATGTGACGTGGGTTCGATTCCCACCCAAGATAAGAGGTTGTACTGTAAATAGGTGTTAAAATATTATATTTGTGATTCCTCTGTTGTCTGGTGCCCAAGTGCTTTAAGCGACTTATCTCAGAGTCAGGTCAACGTATGCGATGGTCAATTTATTGATTTATTTTTCCCACAGGTGCGAACCGCATTTGAACCATTAAAATGGCCGATACTGGACGTCGTCGATCCGGACGACGTAGAGAAACAGGAGAAAAAGACTATGGACTCGCCCAAGGCCGAATCCGAAGCCGAGGAGAAGTCTGAGCCGGAGGCCACAAACTCGGAGCAGCTGAAGGACGACTCGGAGGCCAACTCGGTCACCGAAGAGAGCAAAGTGCAGGCCGTTCCGGTCCAGGGTGCGACAGTTGAAAAGGCGTCCGCGACCGAGAGGAAAGAGGCGCCGAGTATAGGAGGGAACAAGAGGGACGGTGCAGAGGAGAGATTATTGTGCGAGACTGAAATGGTCAATGATACAGTCAACAAAGACAACGCTAAGGTGAGTTATCACTATTATAAATGTGGGGATGTGTGTTTTTAACTCTTTATTTATTTATTGAACTTTATTGCACAAAATATGACAAAACGTACAAATGGCGGACTTAATCCCAGTTGGCAATATTTCCCAGGCAACCATTATACGAAACAGAAAAAATATATATATAGTGGTGCAGACAATATATATACGGAGACAGCGTTTCAGGTTAAATTTGTTTGGGGATTGCTTAATATTCAAACAGACAAACATAAAAAAAGTTTGTCAAAAAACTAGAGTGTTGAGATTTAGATCTGTGTGATATATTTGGCGCAGAGAAAGACTGTGGTCTAGACAGGCGTGTAGGTTACTTTTTATCCATAATAATTTAGGGTTCCCGAGGGATAGGTTGGTTTTTACGGGGAGATCTAAATATTAATTATTATTATAAAGAAAGGTTTGTTACAAATAAACTCACCTAATGAAGCTATTATGAAAATTCTTTTTATAATAGTAAGGTATATATTCTTCAAGAGGAACATAGACTATATTGGATTACAAATATATAAATCGCATAATTATATATTTGATAATCGTGATTTAGTAAAAACTTTAGTAAAATTTAGTAAAAACTAGTAAAATAGTAAAAAATATAATAAAATCTAGTAAACCGATTTCAAAAACCCTTTCACCAATCTCTCCTCCCTCGCCAAAGATCAGCTATAATCGAGTAACATAAGCTATATTTAATACCTATATGCCAGTATATATGGTATATATGTGCCGATTATTTTGATTTCATACAGATACCGGCACTTAATTTATGGTCAAAATCTGTGGTATTTAATGGTAGTGAACGGCCACCACACCTAAATGTCTATAGCCGTAGGACGTTCACCGGTGGACTTACTACGCCTGATATAACAATGATGATACATTTCTCAATATCTACATTTGTCCACAGTCTATAGAACACACCCCGAATGACTCGGAGGATCTAGCACAAGTTCAGGTTGAGGCTAAGCCGGAGTCGAACGAGGATCCTCCCCTCCAGTCGGAGAATGAGGAAAAAACTGGAGAGAAGCGGTAAGTCCATAATCTATTATATTGTAGGTATAGATAACCACAGCCGTGAGGTACCGCCAGAGTAGAATAGTACCTTCCTCGGTATAAGGTGTTGTAAGATGCGACTCCAGAATGATCGCGATATATCCATCAGAATTAGTGCAGGTCAAATGTAGGGCGGGAATGGGTAGCAGCATCACAGATGCAGATGGTAGTGATCCTATCTTGTGCGCCGAGGGCCGTGGGTTCGATTCTCACCCAGAGCAAATATTTATATGACGATATTTGTGTTTGTTCTGTGTCTTAGTTGTTTAAGCGGCTTACTACGGAGTCAGGTCATTGTATGAGGTGTTGTGGGAAATTTTATTATTACTAATATTATAAATGCGAAAGTAACTCTGTCTGTCTGTTACGCTTTCCTGCTTAAACCTCTCAACCGATTTAGATGAAATTTGGCACAGACAATCTTTAGACCCTGAAAAAGGATATAGGCTATTTTTTAATTCGAAATAAGGGTCATAAGAGGTCGAAAAGGGGGGTGAAAAGTTGTATGGAAGTATGTAACGCTATTTTTAGAGCTAGAAACTTGAAACTTATTTTGCAGGCCATTCATTCGATATAAATAAACATGACATTCAAAGTTTATTTAAGTTAAGGTAAAGAGGTGTGGTACCCAATATATATATATATATATATATAGTGGTAGGATCTAATATAGCTAATATACCCCATTGTTCATGTCTGCGTCATCATGGACGCTGGCATAGTAAAATGGGGGAAAATCGACGCGACTCGATTGTGCTGAACTGTGCGGCGATTGTATGCAACTTGGATCAAAGATGTCGCTACATGTCTGCTTTTGGACTCTGGTGGACGTTGGTGGTTGGGTGTCGGTGGACGCTCCACGTATGGACTATACATTCGGCAGTGTACCTATTTTGTGCGCTAAAAGTCGTGGGTTCGATCCCCACCCAGGACATATATTTATATGATGAGATTTATTTGTTCTGTGTCTGGGTGTTAAATATATGTGTTATAATAATATAATAATAATATAAGTATTATATTTGTGATTTTTTTGTATCTGTTTTACAAGTATTCAAAGAGTATCATTACTATTTTCATCCCACCAGCCGCAAGAAGCAGATGGTGGGCATCTTCCCACTGGCTACCATGGGAGGGCCGCTGGTCGCGCCCGTATCCAGTCTGCTGCGCGCGGTGCCGCCCCCTCCTCTACCCAGGTACCTATTTTGTCTACTATGAACCGCGCTCGCGGTAGAACTCTCGTGTAAAAGAAAGTTGTGTGGTACCGGTAGAGTAGAATAGTACCTCACCCTGTACCAGGTGTTGTAAAAGGTGACTTAGGTACCAGAACCGGCCGATGGCGGTATATACATCCGAAACTGTGCAGCTCAAGTGGACAGTAGGGGGATGCGCAGCAGCATCCCTGTCGTGAAAGCTGCACTCTGCGATTGCCAACACGCTTGCCCAGCGAGGCAATCATGGGCAAGATTCCCCATTGATGATTCCCTACAAATGTGGACTTCTAATGGCTGGTATGATAATGATGTTGACCCCCCTCCCTTTTAGCCGTAATATTGATCTGGTGGTATGTCCCGCAGGATGTTCCGCACCGGCCGCCTGGTCCCGGCTGCCCCCCAGGACCTCCTCAACCCGGACGTGCCGGAGTTTGTGCCTCTATCCCGTCGGCAAGGTAATTGTATATTTGTTTTATCATTAGGACAATGTTAATGTATCGAACCATCCTTAAATTAAGATTTTATGAAAAAGAAAATATAGTTGAAATGTATAAAAAATTTCGGCAGGTGGCGCTGGGAGTATTCCTATTTCTATGATTGTGTTTGTTCTGTGTATATGTATTAAAATATTACATTTGTGATGTCTCTGTTGTCTGATGTCCGTAACACATGTGTTTTAAGCGATCTATCACCGAGTCAGGTAAAAGTATGAGATGATGAATTTATTATTATTAATAACTAAAGGCTATAAAGTACCGGCAGAGTACCGTAGGGTACCGACGGCGTAGAATGGTACCTCCCTCCCTTAATGTATGTACCAGGTGTCTTAAAAGGCGATTAAGACAGATGTCGGTCTATCCATACAAAACAGCGCAGCTTGAAAGCTGCCCAGCTAAAAAATCCCCCTTTCTTTGGGAGGTCTATATCCAAGAGTGGATTTTCTAAGACTGATATGATAAATGTTCTTTTTTTTCGGTTAATAAGTCTTTCGTTTTTTTTTTCTTCAAAAGTTTTCGCTTTACATATTTTATGTAGTTGTATATTTTCTCTGTGTTGTAGAAGAATCGAATGAGAAGCCGGAACTGGATCAAAATGCCGGCCCCACGCAGAACTCGGAAAAGGGACCCGATGACTGGACTGAGGTGAGTGACAGGCAAACCAGGCAGTCTTTTTATATATATAATAATAATAATAATAATAATAATAACTTTATTCAACAACAAAAGGTAACTTAAACTAAAATACATTTTGATACTTAGGTACCTAAACTAGGTCTAGCCTGTTCTTATAGGCACCTATATATAAGACAATTATTGTAATTCAATTAAATTTTTTTTGAGTATATCGAGTAGATATTACACAATCATATAATTTTTACATAACTAATAAAAAATCTTACCTGTAAATAAAGAAACTACAATTAAAGTTTATAATTATCACCTCTCGATTTATACAACTTAATATTAATCAATGAAACTAAATTTACAATTGTAATAACATTTTAAGTACAGAACACATTTGTATTTGACAATGACAGCTCGATTGACGCGACACGTTAACGGTGCGCGCGCATATACAAATTAATTAAAATATATTTCTTTACGTATATATTTATATATAGTCAACAAAAATGATTGTGAACGTTACCGCAGCCTTTACACACTTGTGTTATCACAAGGATATCACTGGCGCAACCAACCTTGTGACTTGAAGATATTATGTCACATTACGCAGTCATTTCACTGCCTCTATCATTCTTCGAACCGGAACACAACTGATTGATGAAATTGGTGCGAGTGAGGTACTAATGAGGCTAATGACCTTCGTTTGAGGTCTACTTTAGTTAATTTTGGATTTTGAGTAATAATTGTATATATATTATCTGCACTACTATATATATATATATATTCTGTTTCGTGTAATGGTTGACTGGGAGATAATGCCAACTGGCATTAAGTCCGCCATTTGTACATTGTGTAATATGTAGTGCAATAAAGTTTAATAAATAAACAAAAAAGTATTTTTTAAAATTCGCGAGGTCTTTCCATTTTGTCTCATGACTGAGGATCTCTTGTTGTTTTTGGAAGATTAAAGTCATTAGATATTACTTATAGAATATTTATTTTCTCTTGCCGTGACGTAACCGTCAGTGTAGAATAGCACCTCCCACTGCACCAGGTGTCGTAATAGGCGACGTATAAGGTACGAGAACCGACAGATGGCGGTATATCCATCCGTAACAGTGCAGCTCGAATGCACTGAGCTGGGATGGGCAGCAGCATCCCCGTTGCAAAAGCTACGCTCTGCGATTAGCAATACGCATGCCCAGCGCGGCAATTATGGGCAAAACATCTGTCTTCACTTGGAGAGGCCTATGTCAGGCAGTGGTATGAAGATGATGACTTATGTTTATGGAAGAGACTGGCATTTACTTTTTCACGTAGGCCAAAGTTACAGTTCATGGTCAAAGTAACCCGTATTTTCTTTAGTGATATATTAAGATATTTATTATGATGTCCAGGTGAAACGTCGCAGCAAGGCCGGGTCCCGCGAGAGGGTCGCGCCTCCCGCCACCGAGGATGAACCTCGCGAGGAGCTGCACTTCCAGCTGGATGAGGAGTTGGACCTCCCCCCACCGAGGCATAACACTTTCACAGACGCATGGTAAATGCCGTATTACTTAATAATTAACTCGCAACGCCCCGCGTTGTGTATGTGCCACACACAACCATTTTGCAGCACCCGTTTTTCCCCTTAAGGGTTGATTTTCGAAAAAATAAAATATTTTACACGTGTTAGGACTTTCAATGTAGAACCTTTATAATTAATATTGGAATAATAACATATACAGCGGAGTTTCAGAAAAAATTTATAAAACATTGCTATGAAAACTTTATGCTCTGAATTCCAATGTTTACGGAAACTCCGTGGGTAAAATAGTCGGGCCATGCTAGTCTATATAAAAGAAGTTGAAAAATAATAAACTTTCTATACATCTGATACAATGACGATGTTAGGTGCAAAATTAATTAGCCAAATTAATATAGTATTGACCCCCAACCCCTTCCCCCAACGATCAGGTCGGACGAGGAGTCGGACTTTGAGTTCACGGACCGCGACGTAGGTCGGCTGCTGATCGTGACGCAAACTGTGACGCGCGCGCCCAAGCACGACGGCCACGACCGCCAAGGCGACTGGAGCAGCCGCACTAAGATCACGCAGGACCTGGAGCAGGTGAGCGGGGACATTTCCCCTCCTCCCCCCCATCTCCCCCCCCCACACACCAACACACCTTGTGTCGCTGTTACATATATGTAATATTGGTTCCCGTGGGATAGATTTTGTTTTCATGTTTTATTAAACAGTTATGTCAACATGGTTGGGAAGGAAAAGTCATTAGGGGAGGACAGACAGCGTGATCGCAACCTATACACGCTCAGAATCACAAGGATATCACAAGCGCGACAGACCTTGTAATGTGAAAGTACAAGTCACATTACACTGAAATTTCACTGCCTCTCACTCTTTGAACTGTAAAATTCCAGTATGGCGGTATTAATAGGTAAGAGTGAGGTACCAATTTAAATTACCTTTAAATGAAGTCTACCTCTAACGATGAGGTAGACTTCATCTTCATAAAAATTTAACAGAAATCTCACGGGACGAAAGCTTTAGGAATGTTTGCAGTGACGTCACTTCTATCGTAATGCGTTTTTGTCTTACAGCTTTCCAACCGATTTAGAAGGGAAGCTGTATGTTACGATTATATTTTGTTAATAAGAATATAACAACTGTAGATTTTGAATAAATAAAAAATATAAAATAAATAATTTAAAAAAAATATATATAAAATATTTGATGGCGCAGATGGATCCTGTCTTGTGCGATAAAGGTCGTGGGTTCGATCCCCACCAAGATGATTATTTTTATGATGATATTTTTGTTTATTCAGTGTTAAATATGTATTCAAGTGTTACACTTGTGAGTTGATGTTTCTGTTGTCTGAAGCCCGTAACACGAGTGCTTTAGGCGACTTATCTCCGAGTCAGGTCAATGCATGAGATGTGTGAACTTATGATTTGTAAAGCAACTCTGATTATCGTACCGCGTTTAGGGTTCGATTCCCAACACAGACATACATTTATGTGTCGAATATTTGTGTTTGTTCTGTAAACATGTTTTCTATGGCAGGCCCGATAGCGCAGATGGTATGGACGTCGGTTCGATCCCCACACAGGACAAATATTTATACAATGATAATGTTTTTATTGGTGTTACCTATATTTGTGATTTTGGTTTTGAGGGTTTGATTCCTATATTTGTGGTTGTTCTGTGTCTAAGTGTTAAAATATTACACCTGTGATTTCTGTTGTCTGTTGTAACACGAATGCATCAATGGGATGTTATGTGAATTTTATTTATATTAAAAATGTGTTTCATTATTGTTATTTTTTATTTTTTTTATTCAGGTGATCACAGATGGTCTAAGACGTTATGAGGAAGATTTGTGGAATGACACGGACTACCCTTCGGTGAGTTTGATATTTTATGTTAAACTTTATATAAGTATAAAGTGTAGACAAATCTTATTCATACATACATACATCACGCTTGAGTCCCATCGCAATAAATAGAGACTATGGATCTCCACTTGCTACGATCCTGGCAAACCGCTCTCGCTTCCCTTACTCGCATTAGTCCTTTCGCACACGCTTGTTTACTCTTGATACTTCTAACCTGGCCCTTCTTTAATACCTCTCCTACCTGGTTAAGATATGTTCACCTCGTCCTATACCAACTCTTCCATTCACATTCCGTCCTATATATTTGTGCAGTCATTCTACTTTCATCCATCCTTTATACATGTCCGAACCATTTCAACATCCCTTCCTCTATTGTTATCACAACATCACCTTTTATACAACATCGATCTATATCACACAATTCTTTAACCTATCTCTCAAACTCACAGCGTACATACTTCGAAGTGCTCTCATTTCGCGTACTTCCTCAATGACAAATCTCAATTATAGATATTAGTTTTCATTAAGCACAAATCATACCGTTAGCTACCAACAGTTACCGGCAGATTAGAATAGTACCTCCCACTGTACCAGATGTCATAAGATGCGACTAAGGTACCAGAACCGACAGATGGCGGAATATCCATCCAAAACAGTGCAGCTTAAATGCACAGGGTGGGGGTGGGCAGCAGCATTTCCGTTGCGAAAGCTGCGCTCTGCGATTGCCAACACGCTTGGACCAGTATCAGAACCAACAGGTGGTGGTAAATCCACTTAAAGTAGTGTAACTCGAATGCATAGGGTGGGGGTGGGCAGCAGCATCCCCATCGCGGAAGCTGCGCTCTGCGATTGCCAACACGCTTGCCCAGCGCGGCAATTATAGGCAAAGTCCGCCCCCCCCTTTTTGTAGAGGCAGATTTCCAGGTTTTTCAATGGCTGGTATCATATCATACTATCGTAGTACAATGTCTTTTTTTCATTAGTTTAGAATTGCTATTGAATCTTGTCGTCATCAATATCGTTAACATTGATCGTTTTGCCCGAACTTGGCAAAGGCTTTCTCTAACTCCTTCCGTTCTCTTCTATTTACCGCTATCCTAGTTCATGCTTTTTAGCTGTTGCCTTCGTTTCGTCATGTCACCTTCGGTATTGTCTTCCGCATTTTCTTTTGGTGTTTCTTGGGCACCAGAGTATGATGCTTTGGTTAAAGTAGGGCAAGTGGCAAGCTCAGCGTGGGGCGTCCACCCGCGAGATGGTCGGACGATCTGACTAAAACCACAGATCGCGCTGGACTCAGGCCGCATACAACCGGTCCTATTGAGGATCACATGGGAAGGCCTGTGTCCAGCAGTGGACGTCTTATAGCTGATGCTTTTGCCCCCAAATCGGCTGTAATTCGGTAATGAATGAAGCGAAGCAATTAGGAGTGTGTTCGTAACGCGCGTGTGGCCTGCAGTCGTACGGGAGCCAGGGACAATATCGGTGCGTGTCGTTGATCAGCCGGGAGCAGTTTGAGGCGGCCGTACCCAGCGAGCGGCACGCCAACCCTGCCTCACCGCCACCGCCTCCGCCTCGCACACTTAAGGTACCTGCCCATAGCTACCCATGACTACCCATGACTACCCATCACTTCCCGTGGCTACTCGTGCCCTTTACGTACCCACACGGTACTCGTGTCATCGTTGATCATGTTTTTAATCATGATTTCGATGATTTCGATTTGCATTAGATTTTTTTCGAATTTGAATTCGAATTTGTTCTGGGAGAGGGGACCCAGGACAAATATTTATACGATGATATTGTGCTTGTTCTGTGTCTGGGTGTTAGCAATATGTATTCTGGTATTACCTATATTTGTGATTTTGATGAGCCCGATAGCGTAGGTTGTAGTGATCCTATATTATGCGCCAAGGGTTGTGGGTTTGATCCTCATCCAGGACAAATATTTATATGATGATATTGTATTTGTTCTATGTCTGGGTGTTAACAATATGTATTTAGGTATTACCTATATTTGTGATTTTGATAAGCCCGATAGCGTAGGCGGTAGTGATCCTGTCTTCACGTCAAGAGCCGTGGGTTCGATTCCTACCTAGTAGAAACATTTTCAATATTTATAATTTTTAGTTTAGTTTACCTCACGTCAGTCTCACCATTTATTAATTAATCCAACTAAATCGTAATCACATATTTATAAAATGCAATAGTCTAATTGGTGATTACTGTAGTGTTGTAATTAATTGTTTTATACTAATTAAAATGGTTATTTAAAATTATAAGTGTTTGTGAATGCATAGACAGAAGATAGAGAGAATGTTTAATGTTAGAACATTACCAATTATGTTAATGATTTGACTGGCCCATTAGCGCAAATGATAGTGATCCTATTTTATGTGCTTGGGGGCCGTGGGTTCGATCCCCGCCCGAGCCGACATTCATATGATAATATGTGTTTGATAGTGTGTATTTGAGTATTATATTTTTAATTCCTCTGTTGAATGATGTCCGTAAAACAAGTTAGGACAATGTATGAGATGTTACGTGAATAACACCGATTCTTATGAAATTTTATATGCATATTCTGTAGGTCTAAGAATCGGCTACTATCTATTTTTCGTACCCCTAAGTGAAAGGGTTAGCTAACCCTAAATTTTTTAATGTTTTAGTCATATTTTTTTAAATTTGGCATTAAAATATACTTACACCCCTAGCACCAACACCTATTTTTAATAGTTATTTATTTAATTGAATAATTTTATATAACTTATTTTATTTATTTTTTTATTTATTAAATTTTATTGCACAAAATATTACAAAAGTTACAAATGGCGGACTTAACGCCAGTTGGCATTATCTCACAGTCAACCATTACACGAAACAGAAAAAAAATATATATAGTGGTGCAAGCAATATAATATACAAAATAGATAAACGTGACATACATATTTGTATAAATAAACGCAATAAATGTATACGATGTGAAAGATTATATAAAATAACGTACATCAAACATAGGGTTATAAAGTTAGAGAAGCAGCATCAGTAAATAAAGTACGTAATTATGTGGCAGAACAAAGTTTGCCGGGGCAGTTAAGAAATATATATTTATGAAGTCACCTATCACCATATATATATATATATATATATATATATATATATATATATTATAAATGATGATGACAGTAATTCATGATGATAATGATGATGAACATGATCCAGCAGACTGAACAGTCGGAAGGCGGTGTTAAGTTGAAGAGACAGCGGCGCACTGCTCGCTTCTACGCCGCCAACAAGGACCCCCACGCTACTGACGTCATGTGAGTCTTATGTTGTTATAATTAATTTTATCATTAACTAGCGAAGCGCTTCGGCTTTGCTCGGGTGCAATGATGATAAGAAATGGTTATTGTGGGTCATCTCTCAGAGATGGACATATCGTCGCATAAGTTCTAACACCGCGTATGTCAAAGTTGGCAACTTAATAGTTAAGCCCAATGATAACTCGATATTACATTTCTAACGCTGCAGTAAACGTTTTATACCGTGTATTGTTTAAACGAAATCTATTTTACACAAACTGAATGCACAAGCAATTAGTTTTAAAATGATTTTATGAAACGTGAGCAATGTTTTCTCAAATCGTACAAAGTGTCAACATTTTGATTTACGCGGTGTTAGAACTTAAAGGACGATATACCATCGCGGACTTTTTTGTGGACCTTTATATGGTGTATGACATTATTTGTATCTATCTCGTCACTAAGATGAGATTTCTAAAATATATACTATATTTTTCGATAACTATACCTCAAGGGGAAATGAGGGGGGGGGGGGCAAAGTTGCAACGAAAGTTCTACAACTAAATGCATGCTGCTAGTGATTTGATCGATTTGATCTTGTTACTATTTAGTTCGTGAAAATGGTTTCATTTGCAATAATGAATTCAGATTGTGACAATTAGTATGGGGATCTTTTATGTTCTTATTTCTTCGAGGCTTGTGTGGGATTCGAGCAGAACACTAAGAACAGAAGATTATTTGTTAGGTGTAATGAAGGGGGTGGGAGATAGGGGTAGGAGATGGGAGTGGGAGTTTCAGTAGGAGTATAGGTTGGGAGTTGTGGTAAGAGAAGTGAGAGGTAGGGATAGGATAAAGAGGTGGGATTTGGGACAGGAAAAGGGGCTGGGTGGTAGGAGCAGTAGAAGGGACAGAAGAAGGTGGGAGGTAGGGATAGTAGAAGGTGGTGGGAGGTAGGGGCATGAGAACGGGGTGGGAGATAGGGGTATGAGAACGGGGTGGAAGATAGGGGTAGAAAGGGATGGGAGATAAGGGCAGAAAGGAGTGGGAGTTAGGGGAAGCAACGGGTGGGAGTTAGGGAAAGAAAGGGGTGGGAGTTAGAGAAAGCAACGGGTGGGAGTTAGGGGATGAAAGGGTAGGGAGTTAGGCGAAGCAACGGGTAGGAGTTAGTGGAAGAAAGGGGTGGGAGTTAGTGGAGAAAAGGATTGGAATTTAGGGGAAGAAAGGGGTAGGAGTTAGGGGATGAAACAGGTGGGAGTTAGGGGAATAAAAGAGTGGAGTTGGAGAAGCAATGGGTGGGAGTTAGGGGAAGCAACGGGTGGGAGTCGGGGTAGGTCCAAAGACAGTCGCGATTAACCAGCCCCCGCCCGTGCCCGCAGCGTGAGCCGCAAGAACAAGACGCGGCACAGCCTCAACCCGCCGGTGGAGCACCACGTGGGCTGGATCGTGGACAGCCGCGAGCACCGCGCGCGCACGCTCAGCGCCGGGTCAGTTCTCCACTTATATTCTCAGCACGATATTATTTTGACCGCTCGATAGCGCAGGTGGTGGTGATCCTATCTTGTGCACGTGGGTTCGTTTCCCACCCAAAGCAAATATGTCTTTAAGTAATACATTGATGATTCCTCTGTTGTCTGGCGTCGGTAACACGAGTGCTTTAAGCGACCTGCCACGGACTCAGGTCAATGTAAGAAACATTTTCAGAATTTGTTATTATTTTTTGATGATTATATCCAATTTTATTTTGCAATTCCGATAATTTCCGGTAATAGACTTGTTTTTTATAAAGTAACCATGTATCGTTGCTTAAAAAAACTGGATCACCCTATATATTGCAGAGAATACCGCTCGTTGCAGCAAAAAATTATAAAAAAAAAATAATGTAGGCTACCGCTAGGCTATTAATAACAATAAAAAACTAGTGAGAACCTTCGACAAATATAGGAATATAAATACCATGTAAGAATACCCAATTAAATTATCCTCTTTCCCCCCCCCCCCCCCCCCCCCCCCCCCTCACAGGTCCTCTCTGGGCACGTCTCCAACTCTGGGCTCGTCGTGCGGCTCCATGCCGCAGTCCCTGCCGACGTTCCACCATCCAAGCCATGGTCTGCTGCGTGAGAACCACTTCACGCAGCAAGCGTATCACAAGTACCACTCTAGGTGCCTTAAAGGTGAGTTGGGGCCAGGTGATGCTGGTGGTGTGTCTGAAATTGGGAGTCCACTGCTGAACATAGGCCTCCCCCAAGAAAGAGGGAATTTTGCCCATGATTGCCGCGCTACACGAGCGCGTTGGCAATCATAGTAGTCGTAGTATATATATATATATATAAATAGTACATTAATCGCCTCTTACGACTCCTGGTATAGAAGGTTATTTTATTTACAGATACTTCTTTATATTATTATTAAGTCAGCTGACAAGCAAATGGTCCACTTGATGGTAAACGTGACCGCAGTCTATAGACGCTCGTGTCATCACAAAGATATCGCCAACCTTGAGATCTGAAGATACTATGTCACATTTACCTGCCTCTCTCACAGTTCAGACCGGAACACAGTGAAAATTACTTTTTGCTGGTAGAAATTGGTGTGAGTGAGAATTGATGTAGATGCGAGTTATGAAGATGTATCTCGTTATGTTGCAGAACGCAAGAAGCTGGGCATCGGTCAGTCGCAGGAGATGAACACACTGTTCCGTTTCTGGTCGTTCTTCCTGCGGGACAACTTCAACAGGAACATGTACTCGGAGTTTAGGTGAGCACTTACTAGTTAGGAATTCATCCCCTATCGTCAATGACGGTTAGGGGTAGATAACAAATGACTAGCTGTGTCCGCGACTTCGTCCGCGTGGAATAGTTTGTTTTTCTATAAATTACTTCGCGCGGATACAGATCAAAATGGTTATTGTGGGTTATCCCTAAGAGATAGACATATACCACCGCGGACTTTTTGTAGACCTTTTGGTGTACAATACTGTAGTACATTATTTTGATCTATTTCGTCGGGTTCAGCCATTGTTTGCTATGTAAGCACAAACAAGTGTGTTTATTCACGATATCACATTGGAAACTTTTAAATATTTTAGTGTTTCTCTACTATATCATGTGTGTATTAAACATATAAACCTTTCTCTTGAATAACTCTATCTATTAAAAAATGCAACAAAATCCGTTGCGTTGTTTTAAAAATTTATGCATATATACAGACGGACAGACAGCATTTGTTGTTTTATTTATTTATTGAACTTTATTGCGCAAGATATTCCAAAAGTTACAAATGGCGGACTTAATTGGCATTATCTCCCAGTCAACCAATACACGAAACAGAAATATATAAATATATATATAGTGGTGCAGACAATATATACACAAAAAAGACAAACGCTCCATATACATTCGTATAAATAAACACAATAAATACATATGATATAAGAAAATAAAAATATTTTATATATGGTATGTATATTATACCAGGCGATCACTAGTATCAGTGATTCCTTTGTTGTCTTAACATCGGAGTCATTTCAACGTATGCAATATTCAGGAATATGTGACGATATTACCAGATTTAGACTATTCCCGGTGAAATTATAGCAGGACATAGAGAATCTCAAAGACTGGTCTATTCCCCAGGACGTTGGCCAACGAGGATGCTGCCGCTGGCTTCCGCTACGGCCTGGAGTGCCTGTTTCGTTTCTACTCATACGGCTTGGAGCGCAAGTTTCGCCCAGAACTCTACCAGCACTTCCAATTGGAGACTATTGACGACTACGAGAGAGGTGAGTCACGACTAACTGATCGGAGGTAGACCTTCATTGGTACCCCATTATACAACCCATTGATAATCCATTGCTGAACATAGCTTTTTGAACATGATTGCCGCGCTGGGCAAGCGTGTTGGCAATCGCGAAGCGCAGCTTTCGGAACGGAGATCTAGATAGATATTAGAAAAGTAGGAGGGGGGGGGGGATAGTATATCCCGCAATTTGGGCCTCATTTCTCTATCATAGAGATGCTGGGTTACGCACGCGGGAAGAGTATTTTTTGTTCTGCAAATTCATGTGTTGCTTTCGTAAGCTTCTCGTCATCTTGCTGAGCACATTTTTATACAGGTATCTTTAATTTGGGGTCGCGATAGTAATGTCGGTCGTGGGACGTCCACTGCCTTACCGTAGGCCTCTCCAAGAGAGTGGACAAGACCCGGTTGTAATATTGTCATTTGTCTATCATCCTAAGCCGTAGGATGTCTGCCGCTGGACGTTGGCCTCTTCAAGAGATTGGACTAGACGGGTGTGACCCGGTATTAATATTGTCATTTGACCATCATCCTAAGCCGTAGGATGTCCACTGCATCCGAAGACGTTCGAAGGTAGTATTCTTATATCATATCTTTCGATGCAGGTCAACTATACGGTCTGGAGAAGTTTTGGGCGTTCCTTAAGTACTACAAGCACGCTGCGGCTCTCCAGGTGGAGCCGAAGTTGCAAGGCTTCCTGTCCAAGTTCAATACTATTGAGGACTTCCGCGTGCTGGAGGTAGGTCCAAATTATTATTATCAAATTATTAATTAACTAATATTTAAATATTCACTAATATTATAAAGAGGTAACGTTGTATTTCTGTATGTTTGACACGAATAAACTCAAAAACTACTGGACGGATTTTCATAATTCTTTCCCCATTAGAATGCAACATTAATCCTGATTAAAATTGGCTATATTTTGGTATTAAAGAAATTGGATTCTTACTAAAATTGAAATAATGTATGTTTTCGATTGTTGTTTGGATAGTGGGTGCAAGATATTCAATATTGATCAGTTTTTATATAATTAACATCCGTGCTAAGCCGGGTCGGGTCGCCAGTGTATTTATGATGTGTGCATCGACACCAGTTCTAATCTCGTACAATGCAAGTATGGTGGTAGTAAAGGTGGTGTCTCCCCCCTCAGCCGCAGTTGAACGAGCTGCTGGCGGCGCAGGGCCCCGCGGCGCCGGGCCGCGGCCCGCACGCGCGCCCCTACGACCGACACCGCTCCGTCTCCGAGAGCGAGCGGACCAACACCGCCAAGTGAGTACATGTATTGGACACCAACCGCTGGTCACTAGTAACTGGAGACCAATAACTAGCCACAAGGTCCTTCTGGTCATTGATCACTACTCACTTGTGACTAATAACTGGTCACAAGTTCCTTATAGTTGGTCACTAGTCACTGGCCTCTAGTCACTGGTGACCCATTACTAGTCACTGGTGACCAATTACTAGAAATTGGTGACATATTACTAGACATTGGTCACCAATTATTAGACATTGGTCATACAGTCACAAGTTCCTGGTCAGTTTTTACTAGTCACTGGTCTCTAGTCACTACCCACTGATCAGTTCACTGCCAATGGTCACTGGTTATTAGTCACTTATCTCACCATTAACCTATACCTGTTTAGGTATAAGATGTAGGGAGGACCTTCATTGACCATACTTTCGTTATGACAAGCTAATAATTTAGACTACTTTCGTAATGACAAGCTATAATTCAGACTACTTTCGATATGACAAGCTAATAATTTAGACTACTTTCATATGACAAGCTAATA
>JACJUM010005599.1:2710490-2724700 GCA_020976665.1 Heortia vitessoides
GCAATTTAACGTCTGTGTGATGTGAAAGAGCGGGAGAGGTATGAGTTGTTTTACGCAAATCTGAAAACATTGGCTCACATACGCTTTGAGAAATGCCCGACTCAAAATTCTTTACAGGTGGCAATTTAGCGTCTGTGTGATGTGAAAGAGCAAGAGAGGTATGAGTTGTATTACGTCAACGTAAATTGGACTATATTTTCCTGTATTTAGAGTCCATGATTGATTTTGCGTTTATGTATTGATTGTCTTTTGCGAAGTGTGGTCTTTGGATTCACCGAGTAGTATGAATTATTCAAAGGTTTCTTTCCGTTAGTTTCAAATGAAGCAAATTAAATTTTTCCCAAACATGTGTACGGATTTGAATAATGTACATTCAATTTATTATTTAAATTGTATATTATTAAACTAAATGTTACGTGATTATATAGTTATAGACGATTGTAAAGTGTGAATGACACTTTTCTAGCAAGTAAGTGTGCTTCTTTTTTTTTTAATTTTACTGTGGCGACGGCGCGACGGGCCGCGGCCCATCATCGACATTGTAACTTTTAAATAAGGCACATTATTGAATAACACGAATCATTATTGACGACTATCGTTTCCTTTAGAATTATTGACTTTTTTTTTTAATTGTGATGGTATTTTTTTGACAGCATTCCCCCCCCCCCCCGCACCGTCGCGCCATCTCCTATATCGGATAACTGTTAGCGATAAACATAAAATCTAGACATAGTCCGCTTAGATCGCTTCAAAATAATAGTTCCTATATTTTAATGAAAACGAAGTATTTTGTGTTATACAATTTGACACAGAAATCGATGAACCGGCGAATTGTTTCGAACTGTGAGTTAAATCGTTTTAAATGTGAGTATTCTTGTGCACTGGTTTTTTCATTGTAACAGTTGCTTTATGTTGGAGATATTATGCCCTCTATCCAGTCTGTTATCTGCTGGATAAGTTACTGATAGATTATTATGGGAAATGAAAGCGCATTCGAATTCATTGTTATCAATTTGTATACTTGAAGAGTTCAGATTCTCCACAATAAAATCAGCTAGTTGAATTATGTGAATAGAAAAATCAGTGTCATAAGTTGAATGAAATTGTTTACCAGAAAGTTCCCTTCGTTTGCATTCGATACAAATTTTCTGATTCGCAAAGCAGGGACGCGATACATGCATTAGTCATAATGGTAATAATAAAACACATTTAATACATATAAATAAATAATTGGTGTTAGTGGGTAATATGTATGCACTCGAGCTTACAAAAATAGGTGGTTGTCGAACCATCAACAAAGCCTCTTTTGTAGTTGAACGGTCATTTTTTGTCCATGGTATGTGAACTGTATCCCGTCCCTAGAACTGGTTCTGGGGGAAAATTCTCTGATATGTGACGCGTGCTGTGTTAATTTGGTTTGACACTGTGTTAGACGGTGGCGCCATCTGCGACCCCCAGTTGCGCCGTAATGCTGATTGATATATATATTTTAAGTCTTGCATTCTCGGCGAAGAGTAATCCGCCATGTAAGTTTGGAGGGAATCGTTCATACAAGCAAATAAGACGAGATGTCCAATAGCCTCGCTTTTCGAGGGTGGGATTGGTGTTTTGTAAAAGAAAAATGATCTGTTCAACTATAAACTGATCGATCACTATAAAAATAGTAAGTTAGATTTTTACGGTTTCTGTGTTGCAATAACCAACAATTGTGGCGGATTGACTTTCTCAACTTTATTATTAATTAATTCATTACGAGATGGAACATATTTGCTATTATTATTTTTTTATACTCCCATTGTCTGTTTTCGCTATTGAGACTTATATATAATTTTAAATTGTCAGTGTATTTTGATTTTATTGGTGTACTGTATTCGCATATTCCAGAAATATATTTTTTTTTAGAAATAAATTAGTTGCACATATTATTTTTTGCAGGTAATTATTTAGTCTCTCATATGTGGCGCACGTTTATTTGAATTGCGTCGTTTCCTGAATCCTTTTCCGGAATTAATTTTATCAGCAGCGCGGTGAAATGTGCACAATACCTAGCGCAATACCAACGCATGAGAGAACAATTAATTATTTTTTGTTAGTGACATTATGCAAGCGGTTGAATACAAATGAACCGCATGCTATCCTGCTCTCGCTAATAATGGTCAGACGGGGACAGCTAGAAGTCTGACTGTTTAGCCTCGTGTTCAATGCATATGGGCAAATAAACTAATGGATTTTTATAAAGTCGAGCAAGTCAATCTTCACTTTTGTGAAATTTCAGTTAATAGTTCACGGTTTTTTCTTGAACTGTTTTTCATGGCATTAAAATGGAAATGCCTAAGCTTTCCAACATTGAGTTAAAAAATCAATAATCTAATATAAGAATATTCCAAAGTATTTTTTATCATAAATAATATTAATCGATAATCGTAAAGGAATATTTTTGTATTGTAAATAGTGTTATTACTATCTCATTGAGAGGTATCTATCCAGGAAATGGGTGGACTATATTACCTAAATCAGCATTGCGTCTGTATTATAGTCAAGAAAAATATTGATTTTATTCCTTATTTTATAGTTTAAAAAAAAGCTGTGAAAAATTAACGGTACATATTAAAAGTTATTTTTAACCGTCCCCAGTCTATTAGATAAGCTCGGAGGTTAACCATAATGCTATTTGTGTGGATGTGAAGCGATCGACGGCTGAGGCGGTCTCGTATTTTCAAACTGAATTATTTTAAATTTACCCTGGCAACATTCACTTTCTAGTAGCGGGCAACACTGAAATTACGGGTGGTGGGGATCAGTCGGTTGTCGACCGTGGACGGTTGTTTGTACGTTTAGCAGCTGTATGGTTCGTTTGAAAATCCGACGCCGCCCCGACTAAATATGATGCGTTATATAATTTTGTTAAGTTTTCTTCTTTTTTTTTAAATTAAACTAGATCATTTGTTGCTATTTTTTTCTTTCGTAAGTACGCCAAAGGAGAAGACGAATGTGCTGAAAAGAACACGAAAAATTCGAAATAGGGTATTGTATAAATGAAAAATATGCAAAAAAAAGTCTTTGATAGTAAATTAAGTGATGTAAAATTAAGGTTTTAGAAAACGCAAAATCGGTATAATTTCTTTTTATTTTCCAGTCGATTAACGTTTGTTATAGTTTCTTTTGTTTCTTGGAAATTCGGAAGAAAAATATATAAAAAATTGGTTGTTGTAATATAGAAATACGTAGACCGTTTTATAGCGTAGAATTAAAATAGGTGTATACCATTTGAATATAAAACTAAGGTGGTTTTTAAGAGCGCTTGAACGCGTCCTCCGCGGTAGTGTCATTTTGCGTATCACCCTGATCTTTACATATGCGGGTGTAGTTGTATGTAGTGTTTCTGGATTTGTGTCCCTTCATCGTGATTGCTATGGAGTTCAAAGCATTTGACACTGTCGTCGAGACGCCTATACTGGCTGTAAGTTATACTTTATAATATACATATTATTATTATATTGATAAATAAATTAATAATAAAAGCATTTTTATTTATGGTCCTGCGTGTAGTGGGCAATAGATAATCTTCTCAAATCTGTCCAATTTTTACAGTCGACTCTGAGCTCAATGGCTCGCAGTTATAGATTAATATCGGTTGCGAAGTTTTGACAGTTTTATCTGTTGTTGTGTGCTGTATGTATCCTGTGAAAAATTGTTTATTAATTTCTTAAGCCTAACCATAGGCACTTTTAGTAAAATAATATACACTTAACAATGCGCAGTCGCGCATATAGCATCTGTCATCGTGTAGACCGTGTTTGTCGATTTGGGAAAAATAGAAAACATAACACCCAGACACAGAAGAAGTAAAAATATTCATCATAGAAATATTAGTCTAAGTGGGGCACGAACCCACGACCTTTAGCGCACAAGACAGGATCTAATCTGCGCCATCTGACCTGCTGTTATGTTATTTGTCTAAATTGGCTGGAATATAATTATGTTAAAGTTTATCTCTTGCATTGTGTACAATCGCGATGTGGAAGGACAGGGTATTAAAACAAACAATGTAAGGCATTTCGATTTATTTAATTACATAGGTATATTCAACACCAAAAAAAAATATTTCAAACTTAATTCAGAGTGTAAGTTTTAATGACAATATCATTTTATACTAAAAAACATAAAGCTACATAGATAATTAGAATAAAGTACGGCTGTACAACACTCATACATACACCACAAATCTCATTAGGACAGATGATGCCCGCTCGTTACGAAATGTTAACTTCCCCAGTCAGATCATAAAGAGTGGACCATCTGTGCCTACATGATTTCTGCATCCACTCTAAAGGCGATACTGTTGCAGCAGTAGACATAGAGAACAGACTGAGCATAGACACGGAATTTAAATGAAAATTAGAACATTAGTTGCTATATATTTGCGCTATTTTTCGTTGCAATCTCCCCATAGCTCAGTTTTATTACTCAAGTCTTATAGGTTTACAAAATTAAAAAAAATATTGACCTTTAACATACATTGCCTCCTTGTCCACTCGCATAGGATTGGAAGAGAGACAGACAGTACAATGTTTAAGTCAAATATAGTTTTAATTTCTCTAACTGTAGCAGAACAGACCCCAAACTATGAATAAAAACAAACTATAGATATCTTCTGTAAAATAACCTCACCGAAAATCTGGGCAAAAAAAACGAAAATATACAATTTTTTAAAGACATTTGGTTTGGGAAGTAATGCTTTACGGACGAGTTGCAGCCTTTTCGAAAAAAAGAAAAAGTTATCTTTTTGGGTTATATTAATACATGCAAGTATGCACAATAGATAAAAAATATATTATTTATAAATACTCATTAAATATGTTACCATTAGGGAAATAAGAAAAACGAACGATTTTTTGTAGGATGTAAGCACTTATTCCTAATCCTAAACCTATATAGTTTTTTTTTCGAAATGGCTGCAACAATTATACATTAAAACTAGTCAGGGCGCGTAGAAACGTACATACAATACATTAGAAACATATTGATGACATTTATTTAAAATATTAATTTACGCATTTCATATGTGTAAAATAAAAAATAATTTCAGACGTTTTTGGCACTCAAAATAACATACTGTTTTGATTGTGATTTCTGTATAACGGCGCCCAGGGCGAAAATTCGATCCTTCGCCCTTTGTAGGACGCAAAGTACTAAATATACATATATATATATATATTTCTAATTTTATATTATTACAAAATGCAGACCTTTGTGCCTTTGCCACCAAAAAGAGCACGGAAAATATCCAGTCTAATCGTTTCATGTAATTAACAACTTCGATCTCACGTGTGACTCACTAAAAAGAATTCCACAAGAAAATACTTCTCGGAATATAACTAATGCATACTGTAACACAATTATATAGAGTTAATTTATTATTTAAAAAAATGATTTAATAAAACTTTAACGATGGCAATATTCAACAGTTTCTTTTCATAATATAGTCTATGATCTTTTTTATTCTGGCGTTTACTTAACATGGACTTGCCCAGAATTTATAACTGGTTCATGGAAAAACATAAAAAAAAAATATTCATTTATATATTGAGATGTGTAATTCAATGTCGAATGTAGATGTTATTGGAACCCATATCAGCATCAGTTCCTCTTGCAGGTTCCTTTCTGGTACGCAATGAACCTGCTATAAACTAAGTTTAGACCCGTCCGATGCCGGTAGACTAGTATTAAAGTAGGACACTTGACCTATTTGTTTAAATGACTTATAACACCATAAGGTTGTCAGGGTCATCGGGCATTTGTGTAAAATTGTAATAAGCAAATACATTTATTCAAGAAAAGCAATGATTGCAATGATTTTTTTTATTGACATTTGGCTCCCTCTACGGAAGCGAATCTCAAGATATTTCCGTCAATAATTTAATTTAAAAAATATTTCGGAAACCGGAAGCATGCTCATACTTTATCAACGTCAAAGCACTAAGAAATAAACGATTTCAATCTATACTAACACGCGCAAAATAATTTATACGACAGATAAATCAAGTTTAAATGACGTGTTTTAATCTTTGTAACGTGTATAGAAGACGCAGTGTATTCGTGCCTAATAGTCAAAATACATCAGCTTTTTGTCACGCTTTTTACTGGATAATGTCATAGTTGTAGACACGACTGCATTTCTTGAAATAAATTATTTTGTGCGCCATTATTGTTATATAGCGATAAATAAATTATCTAAATAGAACATTTCCTTTCACGTTACCAGAGACGTGTATGACCAGCGCCGGTATTGAACCTGATGCACTTCGGTTGCAAGACGTCGCTTCCAATCACTACATACAACGGAAATAATTATTTTTCACCGTTAGATGCGCATATGAGTTTTAGGGAAGGTCCATACTATGGAAAATAATTTACCTTTAAATTGATACGTCACATTTTATTACAAAGAAAAAGGCTAAATCATGACTTTTTTTGGTTGAGAATCGAACATAAGACAATCAGTATAGGGTAAATGCGACAATGTCTTAAAACAAAAGTAATGTACAAAGAAAACATCGTTTTATACTAACAAAATTTTCTAGCCTTATTTAATTTTTTGGACTAACCAACCAAATGCTCACTCAGATGTCAATTCCAGCGCAGCATTAATGAGTGACCCTATAAAAGGGGGAGGGGGGGGGGGGCACAATAAGATTGCGTCGGCCGAGTTTTATGTTTCTTTGTATTATTTTTGGATTCAAACAAATAAAGATATATTTTTTATTTAACACTATTCGAGGCGTGCCATTTCCAATTATAAAAATCCACGGGCACATATTTTCTGGATAAAATGTAACCAAGTATAGCACAGAATAACAATCTCGGCTCAACTAGCGACTTGATTTTGATAAAATTACCCCGTAATCATTCAGCAGTTCATTGAGACGGACAGACGTACATTTTTTCATGTATGGAAGCGAGCGATTCCCCTGTGTCACGATGACAGACAGACAGCAGTTTGAATGTATGATTAAACTAATGGTTCCCAATATTTAAAATAATATCTGACAATAATAAATCTGACAATAAATGCGAAATAATAGTCTGTCTGTTCCGCGTTCACGGCTTGGCCGGTGGACCGAATTTGATGAAATTTGGGCTAGTAATTTGATATTTATAGCTTTGCATTCCAGGAGACCTGGGTTCGCACAGGGGGCGGATAAAAGTGCGAACAAAGCTAGCTAGCTAAATACACACATTGAGATAACTAATCCGACACATACAGACAACCAATCTCGACTACACATATTAAAAAACAGTTGAAAAACATAACTACATGTTGTGCATATCAAATAGTTAATAAGCCAGACTCAAACTGAACAAAAATTAGCTACAAATTTCGAACCCGGCCCGCCCCCCACTACCCTTTTCTCATCCGTCAGACAGTCGATGACGACGCTACATAGGAATCGGAGTTAAAATCAAATTCAACAAAAAATTATATAGTTTTTGTCCCCCCCCCCCTCCTATGATATGGCTACAAATCACAGAGTAAAAATATAAATCAACCTAAAAAAGCTACATTTTTTACTCCCTCTCCTCCATTATGACAAGGCTACGAATCATAGACCTTACCAGAGTAAAAATCAAATTTAACAAATAAAGAGCTACATATTTTAACCCCCCCCACTCTTTCCCCTGCCCATCCTTGCCCACGACGACTGCACTACATACAAGTATAGTAAAACAAACCGCCAGGTAGCATTACTTCCCATCACAAGAGATTAAGTAACAAAATCATACCCTAGATACTTCTTATTTTTCCGCCTCACTCTGGCCGCCTTCTTCGGATCGTCGTAATCCTCGCCGTCCTGTTCGTACGCCACATTGTTCTCAATCACCCAATCCTCCTCCTCATTCCTCATCTGTATCTGTTTCACCTGTTCCCTGACGGCGGAGAACCGTTTCTTCTTCTTCTTGCCGGAATCCGTCAGCTCTTTCCTCTTCCTCGGCCTCTCCTCCAGCACCAGGTTGTGGTATTCCTCCACCACGTAGTTCTCCGGCTCGTAGCTGGTGGTGATCTCGACACCGACCGACGGGTCCACATCAGGGAGGATGTAGTAGTTCTCGAAGTCACCCTGAAGTGTGATCTCGTTCATTTCCGTGGTGAAGTGACGTTTCTTCTTGCCCGTGTTGCAGTGTTTGATGTAAGCATACTTCGGCTTGGGGTTGTCCGGGATAATGTTCACTGTCCACTCCGAGTTCTCGGTGGCCGGGATCTCTTTCACTTCTTCCATAGTAATCTCTTGTTCTTGAGCTATTTCGTATATAAAATTATCTGTGATTGTGGTCTCATCCATTATTTGGAGGACTTCGCTTTGATTTGCCGTGTTGTCTGCGCTGGTTGACGATTGTGGTATGATCTGTGGACGGAAGGCACTGTCAGTTCCATGAAACAGTTCTATGATGGTGGTAATAATGATGATGATAGTGATAATGACGTTGATGGTGTTAATGATGCTGCTGTACTCACCTCGATTATTTGCTTAGGGTCTTGCATTTTGGCGATAACTTGTTCGGATTGCGTGATAGACGCTTCAGCCTTGTCCGACTCTACTTTCACCACCCACAACTGTTTGCGTTGCAAGTTCTTCAGTGACCTGTTTAATTTATTTATTTATATTTATTACACACACTATTTATTTATATTTTTTATTTATTTAACTTTATTGCACAAAATGTTACAAAATGTACAAATGGCGGACTTAATGTCAGATGGCATTATCTCCCAGTCAACCATTACACAAAACTGAAATATAAATATATATATATATATATATATATATATATATATATATTCAGTGGTGCAGGCAATATATATACAAAATAAATAAACGTGACATACATATTTGTATAAATAAACGCAATAAAAACTATCTGTGTCCTTAAAAAATTGTTTTCTTTTAAAATAACATATTATAATGTCCCTTTTGTCATTATTTTAAAATGAGTTTTTTTGATACGAATCTTATAAATAAATATATAGTAGATATATAAATTCACACATCTCATACATTGACTCGACGCCGATATAAGTCCCTGCAAGCACTTTTCTAGAGACATCAGAAAGCAGAGTAATAACAAATATTACACTTAAATGCATATACTTAATTAACACCCTAAGAACAAATACAAATATGATCCTATAAATATTTTTCCTGGGTGGGGATCGAACCCACGACCTTTGTGGCGCACAAGAAAGGTCAGAGACATCAAAAAAATAAATTGTCAAAAATAATTTTAGGGTTCATACCTCTTTACCTTAACTTATATAAACTTTGAATGTCATGTTTATTTATATCAAATCAATGGCTTGAAAAATAAGTTTCATGTTTCTAGCTCTAAAAATAGCGATACTTCCATACAACTTTTCATCCCCCCTTTCGACCCCTCACAACCCTTATTTCGATTAAAAAAATAGCCTTTATCCTTGCTCAGGGTCTAAAGATTGCCTGTGCAAAATTTCATCAAAATAGGTTGAGAGGTTTAAGTGGGAAAGCGTAACAGACAGACAGACAGAGTTACTTTCGCATTTATAATATTAGTAGGGATTAAGAAAGTTTACTTACAAATATCCTAATGTGTCGACTAACTGACGGACGTTCAGGCGTGAGATGCTCTCAGTTTCGGTCTTCGGCTCAGCGCTGTAGTTATGTTCCATATGTATTATGTCTAGAACTGAACAAGACAGGCAACGTGTTATTTAACCAGACATTAGACATGTAGACTACACTTATATGTACTATCCCTCTGTACCAGGCGTCTTTCAAGTGTTCAACCAAAATTTACGATTTTCATATCTCATAGATTGACCGGACTCTGTGATAAGTCGCATAAAGCACCTGTGTTACGGACGCCAGACAACAGAGGAATCACAAATATAAATAATTAAATATATATATTTAACACCCAGACACAGAACAAAAACAAATATAATCATATAAATATTTGTCCTGGGTAAGGATCAACCCCACGATCTTATCACTACCATTTGTGCCATTGGAATAGTCTGCTTAAGGAAAAAAAATGTGATTATTCTCAATAAACCTTGTGATGTTTCTTGAACAATTGATACGCCCGTTGGCGCAGATGGTAGTGATCATATCTTGTGCGCTAAAGGTCGTGGGTTCGATCCACGCCCGGGAAAAATATTTACATCATTATATGTATGTTTTCCTTTATATATGTTGATTGTTTGTATTTATACATTGGTTTAATTTATTATGTACTTTCTCTTCTGTCCAAAGGTTGCCTGGAAGAGATCGCTCTATGCGATAAGGCCGCCAATTGTAGTGTACTGTTGTATGTTTTTCTATGTTATTTGAATGTGTTGCTTATGGTATGTACAATAAAGAATATTATTATTATTATATTTGTATTTGTTTTGTGTCTGGGTGTTATTTATACGCATCAAAGTATTGTTTTTGTAATTCATCTGTTGTCTGATCTCCGTAACACGCGTGCTTTAAAGCGACTTATCTCATGTCGACGTATGAGATGTTGTGGTAATTATTATTTATATTATTTTTCCCTTAAATTCTACCCTTTTGACACGGGCGACCCTGCTATTCGGGGTATTTAACCTATTGAAACGGGGTAGCTCAAATAGCTACTAGCTCAAAAATTGTCCAACGTCCAGCAGTGGACGTCCTATTCACAGCCGGTATGACGATGGATGGACAAAATTAGTGGGAGGAGCAAATGTCATTTCACAAGAGCAGGATGGACATAGTAATATATGACGTCATAGCCATAAAAGGTAAGCGCGCGAGTGAGATGACGAGACATCCTCTCAATACGATCTTTATATTAAAAATGCCATAATAGAGTATTATTTTATTATCAATTTTGTAACGAACTTTGATTAATTAAAACGATTTTTAAATATATATAAATTAATTATATAGTATGACTTAAATTTCAAATTCAATTTATATTTATTACTCATTGTGAGAATGGGCAGGCGAGTGGCAAGCAGAACCGGGCCAAGTGGCGGTAGTGTTCCTATTTTGAGGGTTAAGGGTCGAGGGTCGGATCCCCATACAGGGCAAGCATTTAAATGATAAACATATGTGTTGTATCGGTGTGCGAGTTAAACTTGTATTCAAGCATTATATATGTGATTACTTTGTTGTCTGTCCGTAACGAGCTTATGCAACTTCCTCGGAATCAGATCAATGTATCTGATGTTGTGTGAATGTTTTATCAACCGATGAAGACGTTAGCTTCTCGAATCAGGATCTGGTTTGATGGAAGTCGGCATAGATCCGGGCCTGATCTAAATCTGTTGCGGATGGCTAGTTCATGATAGATAAATCTGTGTGTGCAGTCTGTTTCTGACCTTACAGTTCAACGCCCTACCAAGGTATCCGGACAATTGCCAATATATGGAATATGTATGTACCTCTTGGTTTGTCTTCAAGAAATTTCTCAAATAGGCTTTGGTATCCACCACCAGCCGCGCGGCCTGCAACATCGACATTGATTATTGTCTACTCAGACCCCTAAACCTACCCCTACAGTCAATATATAGCCATATAGCAGATAGTCGTTTAACAAAAAAACTTTTGGCAAAAGAAGGAATTTTCTCATTTGAGAACTTACATTTTTTTTGAGAAGGTATAGATATCACTAACGCGTTGCCAACCTTGTGACTTGAGGATATAAAGCCACATTATCCAGTAAATTCACTGCTTCTCTCACCCTTCAAACCAGAACACAGCAATTTGATGGTACATTGCAGGCGACCTTTTGTATGAGGTCTACCTCATGTAATTACATATCGCTAACATTTGAAAATAATCATTTGACTTAGGTAAATCTGATTTTGCTAATGTTTTCATTGGAAAATTAATTTTCTGAATACAGTCGCAGTTCTAACCCAACCTAACCAGCCATTTCTTTTCATCATCATCATCATACCAGCCATTGGAAGCCCCAGCTGGACATGGGCCTCACCGAAAAAGGGGGAGTTTTGCCAATAATTACCGCGCTGGGCAAGCGTGTTGGCAATTGCAGAACGCAGCTTCAGCAACGGGAATGCTACTGTCCATCCCCGCCTTATACACTGTTTCGGATGGATATACCGCCACCTGTCGGTTCTGGTACCTTACTCGCCTCTTACGACACCTAGTAGAACTATTCTACTCCGCCGGTACCTCACGGATTTTCCGAGTCAGTCATTTCCGAGTTTTATTGTTACAAACGTACAAAAATACAATTTATGTTTAAGGCAGCTGTATCTTATTTATTCGGAAATATAACATAGCCTGTGTTACTTGGTAAGCTTGGCGAAACAATTTTTTGAATCGGTCAAGTCGTTTTGTAGATAACCGTTATCAAACAAACGAACAATAAAATTTCTCTTCTTTATAATAATACTAGCTGTGCCCGCGACTTCATCCGCGTGCAGTAGTTTCTCATAAACTATGAACGTTATACTTATTCAAATCAATAGCCTAAATAATAAGTTTTAAGCTTCTAGCTTAAACAATAGCGATACTTTCGTACAACTTTTCATCCCCCTTTTCGACCCCTTACAACTCTTATGTCGAATGAAAAAGTAGCCTAAGTCCTTTCTAAGGCTTTAGACTATTTGTGTGCTAAATTTTATTCAATTCGGTTCAGTAGTTAAGGCGTGATTGCGTAACAGATAGACAGACAAAATTACTTTCGGATTTATAATACTAGTAAGGATAAGTATTGATGAAAATCAAGGTCATGAAATTTCTATGAAGTACTTTATGGAATGGCAATGGAAGGACATAGGCCTCCCAAAAAAAGGGCGAACTTTGACTATTATTGCGTAGGACGTGTCTACGATCATTATCTCGCATTTGAGCTACATTCATTTGGATAGACATACCGCCATCGACTTTAACAACACCCGGTACTGGGGTAGGCAATTTAAACATAGCTGGATTAGAATGACAGATGTCAAACTGACGGGTATTTTTAATCATTATTTATGGATTTTTCTTCTTAATTTTAGTTAGATTCTACATATTATGATAGATTTCATCACCGTCACAGTCATCAGAAGTCCCCTGCTGGACATAGGCCTCCCAGAGAAAGGCGGAACGTTGCCCACAATTGCCGCGCTTGGTAAGCGTGTTGGAAATTGCAGTGCGCAGCATTCGCGACGGAGATACTTCTACGCATCCCTGCCCTATGCCTTTAAGCTTCTGTTTCTGACGGTTATACCGCCACCTGTCGATTCTGGGTCGCCTCTTACGATACCTGGTGCAGGGGGAGGTACTACTCTACTCTGCCGGTACCTTATTGATTTTATATGCGAAACCTTTGTTATGTAAACAATATTGATAGGGATATATTGAAAACTGGCCTCCTATATAGTGTTTCCAATGCTGTGAACTTTAGAACTAAATAGGACCAATTTTATCGGCGACACAAACATTTATCCTTAACACGATTCTTAGGAAACATTCAGACCTCAGCTATGATCCTCACATTGTTAAGTGAAACGCAGGAGGGGTGCAGTAAGCGTATTGCCTCTTATTTGTCTTGGTATCTCTCACAGGTTGTTTCTTGGCCCTTATCTGTACAATATCAATAAAAAGCTGTCCATCTAGCTTCTCCCTAAACTAACCTGAAGGCATACTTCGTCGACTTGGCTGAAATCTTTAGATTACGAGACTACAGAAAATCTTTTAATTTGTTCTAACATAGTTTTGCTATTATTTTCCTCAACTCAGATGTTCTGCTTTCTATTGTATTTTTATTTTAGCATTATTAATAATATTCCCTTCCTTCAAAACCTTTGTATGTGTATGCTTAAATACATTAGATTTGATTATTTCTGAACGGATTAGAAGGGAAGTACCGGCGCAATAGAATAGTACCTCCCACTGCACCAGGTGTAGTAAGAGGCGACTGAGGTACCAGAACCGACAGATGGCGGTAAATCCATCTAAAACATAGCTCAAATGGACGGGGTAACCGACTCATTCGAAGTTCGCCTGCGAAAGTGGTGTACTTTTCTACAAAGACGTGTGTGTAGTGTAGTTGAATGTAGAGTGCCAGTGAGAGGGCGAGAGAGGGACGCGTAAGAGGCGTTATGATATCGGGCGGGTCTTCTAAGACGTGGACGTTTTTCTTTATGATGCACGTCGCGATTTTACTATAAATGGATTAGAAGCTATTGAAAA
>JACJUM010005599.1:2725100-2750577 GCA_020976665.1 Heortia vitessoides
TTCTGCTTTCTATTGTATTTTTATTTTAGCATTATTAATAATATTCCCTTCCTTCAAAACCTTTGTATGTGTATGCTTAAATACATTAGATTTGATTATTTCTGAACGGATTAGAAGGGAAGTACCGGCGCAATAGAATAGTACCTCCCACTGCACCAGGTGTAGTAAGAGGCGACTGAGGTACCAGAACCGACAGATGGCGGTAAATCCATCTAAAACATAGCTCAAATGGACGGGGTAACCGACTCATTCGAAGTTCGCCTGCGAAAGTGGTGTACTTTTCTACAAAGACGTGTGTGTAGTGTAGTTGAATGTAGAGTGCCAGTGAGAGGGCGAGAGAGGGACGCGTAAGAGGCGTTATGATATCGGGCGGGTCTTCTAAGACGTGGACGTTTTTCTTTATGATGCACGTCGCGATTTTACTATAAATGGATTAGAAGCTATTGAAAAAAGTATAAAGCGATGTCTCATCACTCAGTTAGTCCAAGAATGGAAATAAAAACAGATATTTCTTTTATATTTATAACATTATTAGAAGAGATCGCCCCGAGCGATAAGGCCGCCAATTGAATTATAGTGTATGTTCTTGTTTATCTTTAAGTAATTTTCTGTGTACAATAAAGAGTATATTATAATTATATTTGTGTTTCAATTTCTCAAAACACTGAAGGTGTTTTCTGTATATAACTAAAATTCACGGGCAAGTGAACTTCTGGATTATAATGGGGGAAGGAGTATCATCTGGCAAGAAATTTCGGACCATACAGCAGGTGTTAAGAATTGCTTTCTGCATAGTGATTTAAGTATATTATTATTATCGCGCCCTAACCAAGTCTTAAATCTTGGCTAGTGTGCTGTTAAATTAAATTCATTTTCATCACACCAGCCATTGGAAGTCCATTGTTGGTCATAGGCCTCCCCGTGAAAGGGAGAATTGTGCCTATAATTGGCGCGCTGGGCAAGCGTATTGGCAATCGCGGAGCGCAGCTTACGCGACGGGGATGCTGATACCCATTTCCGCCGTATGCATTTGAGCTGCATTATTTCGGATGGATATACCGCCATGTGTCTGGTACCTTAGTCGCCTCTGACGACTCCTGCGCAGGTGCTATTCTACTCTGCCGGTACCGTTAATTTAATTAAAAGACTTTCAATTAAACGCCGTTTGCTTCTGAACAAAGCGTGAACTGCATTGTGCCATATTTTTCGTAGACCTAGCATATTTTTTCAGATTGATGTATTTTAAAAGCGTTTTTATATATGTTATATGTTTTTTTTAACTATATATTTTTAAAATATAATATTACGTACTTGGTAAATACGTAGTATTCTAATGACGTACGTTTTGAAATCGCTCCAGTAGTTTTCGAGTTTTTACGTTACATACATACAAATGTTCCCTTGTTGTATTTTTAGGGCTTCGGTTAAAGGTCAATAACCAAAATGTGAACTCACTTTTTTTGTCTCCCGACGAACACTGTGCTAAGGGGGCCTCCTTTTCTTGAGGTGTCAGGAGTTCGGGGAGCATCGGGGAGTCGATCCACAACCCTTGAGTGTCCAATTCGAAGTGGTAACTAGAAAAAATACATACATAACAATTAAAATTAAAAATACATTGACACAACAAGCATTGACCTGACTCCGAGATAAGTCGCTTAAAGCACGTGTTAACATCATCACAGCTAGGCAAGTGTGTTGGCAATGACAGAGCTTATTTTCGCAACGGGAATGCAGCTGCCCATCCCCGCCCTGTACATTTGAGCTAAACTATTACGGTGGATATACGCTACCTGAAGGTTGTGGTATCTCAGTCGCCTCTTACAACACCTGGTACAGGGAGAGGTACTATTCTACTCCACACGGACAAGTAATTTAATGTATTATTAATAATAATAAATTCACACAGCATACATTGACTGAGATATGTCGCTGAAAACACGCGTCACGGACATCATGCAGCCGAAGAATCACAATTTTTTATCATATAAATATTTGTACTGGGTGAGAATCGAACACCCGATCCCTTGGCGCACGAGATAGGAACACTACTATCCGTCAAATTACAAGGTACTTTGCAGGCAGGTGGGGTACTCAATTTGCGCTTCCTGGCTTTTTCTAAAGGCGGACCTCTCACGAATGCCATCTGCATTGTTACCTCAATCTTGCATTATTATATCTTCAAATCGCAAGATATAAAATATTATGTATATATATATATATATATATATAAAGAGAAGCGGACTGACTTGACTGACATATCAACGCAGGGCCTAAACTGTAAGGGTTAGGAACAGAAAAGGGTTAAAACTTAAGGGATGCACTAATAAAGGATTTTTAAAAATTGGGGTGAATTCGAAACGGGGATGCAAAGTTGGTATGACTTTGCTGTTATCAAGTTATTCAAATGAAATTCAGTATAAATGTTTCTGATTGAAAGTCATGAAACACGTGGCAAATGTTTTAAGAAAATCATCCCTAAAGGAGGGTGTCAAGATAATACGAAAGTACTACAAATTAATGCGGGATGAAACCGCGAGGCGCTGCTGGTATTCTTTAAGAGTTAAGTCACAAAACACCTATTTCTTAATTTATTAACATATACATACAATCATTACGTATGTGTCCCATCGGGTTAGGCAGAGACCATAGATCTCCACTTGCTACGATCTTGGCATAACTCTCTCACTTACCTTACTCGCATTAGTCCTTTCATACACGCTCGTTTATTCTTGGTACTTCTGACCCGGCCCTTCTATACATACCTCTTATACTTGGTTAAGGTATGCCTGCCTAGATCGTCCTATACCAACTCTTCCATTCACTTCCGCTCTGTATATTTGTGCAATCATTCTACTTTCATCCATCCTTTCTACATGTCCAAACCATCTCAACGTTCCTTTCATTATTGTTGTCACAACATCACCTTTTACACCACATCAATCTCTTAGCACACTATTCTTGAATCTATCTCTCAAACTCACACCACACATACTTCGAATGCTCTCATTTCAACAGCATTTATTCTCACTCTGGATCACAGATACAGACAACATCTCTTAGACCATGTTTATTTAATTTGTTTAAAATATAATAATTATCCTTGTTTAAACTTATCGGAGATGCATGTTCTAATGTAAGAGCTCAGTTTATTTATTGTCTATTGAATACCTTAAAATATTGTTAGGAAACACTATTAGGACAATATTCTCTCAGAAACTACATGCATTTAAATAATTCCCATAAAATTAAAATAGAAATGTTAATCAATAAAATTGTAACATTGAAAGCAACTTCAAATTTATGCCCGGTTTCTTTTGGACGGGCTTGATGGTCAAAGGTTGTCTGTTCAATCCACAACCAGGATAAAAACTTATGTAAATTTATGTGTGGAACATTTGTATTTGTTGTCAGGGTTTTTATATGTTTTTTTAGAATTATAATTGTAAATCGTCTGTTGTCTGTGACAAGCTTTGTGTTATGGATTATAGAGCTACTTACACACTTCTCTCTTAAACTATATTTGATGAAAATAGCAGTGTTTGTTCATTAGCCGCCACATATTTTGAAAATAAAAATTCCTGGTGCCACATTGCCATAAGATGCCGGGTGAATTTATTATTATTATTATTAATACCTAATAAAAATGTTGTATTACAGTGTTAATAAAAATAAATTAACAGAAATTTCATATAAATCTAATGCATGTATAATTACCAGTCAGTACAATAATTAGTTTTCAAATATGTTGATGAGAAACCCTGACAGGGTCTTGTACCACACCTTAAAGACAATAACTTTGTCTGTAATGAATAAATCACTGTAATGGCGATGGATATACCGCCATCTGTCGATGGCGGTATATCCATCCAAAGCGGTGTAGCTCAAATACAAAAGTGCGGTTAGAAACAGCAGCATTCCCATCGCGAAGCTTTGCGTTTACCACCACTCTTGCCCAGTGTGGCAATTATGGGCAAATCTACACTTACCCGCATAGTTGTAAGCTGACATGTCTCCAGAGACACTCACTCTCTTCTTGCATCGCCCCCTCAATCCAGTCTTGACGTTTGATTTCATGGTCTGATGATATATTTGCACTGTGGAACATTTGTCAAGATATTACCATTGTAGCTAATCTTCTAACTATATGTTTAAAAAAACGTTTTTCTATATGATTATATCAAATTATTTAGTTTAAGTATTTTGCAATTAAAACTTTTTGCTTAACATCAATTTTTACTGCGACATAAATGGATAATGATTTTTTAATATATTAGTTTTATTCATATTCAGTTTTCCTATTACTGTTAATGAGTTTTCCATTATTGTTTATCCTATTATAAAGCCTAGTGAAAGGCCTATATGAAGTTAAGATATTTATAGATGATAGTAAATCTCAACCAGTCTTTGTCTTCACTATTGTAGAATATAAGACAAGAGATATTTGAAATTTTATAAAAATAAAGTCTCACTCAACAAACTAGACAATGTATCCTTCAACTAGGTATCCACACAGGGGTTGTGTGACAGCGGCAGTCTTAACTGTACTAAATGTTGTACTGTATGTGTATTGTTCTAAACATTAAAAATATCTAGCGACTACAAATGGAGATATAAACTCAATACTTATCAATTTGGATCAAACTGTACACAGTTGGCAAAAACTTATTTATATCAGTTAAAAAGTTCATCCCGGATAAATAAAGTGACAAAAAATTACAACATAGTATAAACCAAAGTCAATTCCTGCTGTCTGTCAGCCCTTATGTTTTTTGTCGAGACACTAGGTTTTGTATAAGATGTATCCAAAACAAACACATGAAAAAGTTCTAGAAAAACTAAATGTTAAAGTTACTTTAGTTATATATCACCAATAAACATTTCTTAATCACTTGATTATTAGACAACAAATATTCATAATAAATATCATATTGTTGATGATACTGCAATACTGCTTATGTAGCTTAAGTTAATATAGTCCAATTCCCAATTTATCTAATTGAATTTTCAACTTTATTTGCAACTGCTACTTACTCGGTATTGCACTATCATCAACTATATATTGTTTGTGAGTTAACCTCATTGAAATAAAAATAAACAGATAAAATGTACTCAATTGCCATTAAATATACAAAGAAGTAAACTAACTAATGTGAATAACCTCATCTTACTAAACTAATTCTAAGGTAAAAAAAATCTAACACTTATTGCAATTGGTAAAAAATTTGTGGCTGCATATATAAACATTATTGCATGAAAAAAAAACTACTTTAATTATTGACATTATGGTTAATATTAATAAATGGCAATTTCTAATGAGTTTATTTTGTTGGCAACAATGGTTGATATATTTTTCAACACATGTGAAAAATTATAATTGCATTTCCAAATTAAAACGACCCCTTACTACTTTGATATAAGGTGCGTAGTCACTACTTCATTTATAACATGATATTTATGAACTCTAATTAGTTGGTTTAATTTTTGTGCCTGCATATAAAAATATAATTGTATGAAAAGACATTATTTAAACAAATTAATAAATAACAATTTATAATGAGTTTTGTTGACAACAAAATTAAAATCTTTTTCAACACATATTCATACAAAGTGAAAAATCCAAGTGCATTACGAAACTAAAATGATCCTTACTGCTTTGACATAAGGTGCATCGACACTTCTTCATTTATAACATAATTTTAATGAATTCAAACTTTAGATTATAAGACAATATTGAGTAATATACTAGTTAGCCTTCTGTTCACAGGGTTATTTATTAGTAAATAAAGAAAACAGTGTCAAATATGGACTGGATGGACTACTGGTGTTGAATACGAAGAAAAAAATCGCTCTTATAACCTCTGTTATAGAGGTTATATTGTCAAATCACGCATTTTAACAATAATGATTAATTATTTCGATATGAAGCTAAATGAGGTAAATGTATCGTCGATGAATGGACTAATTTTGCCGCCAAATATCTGCGTTACGTAAATAGAGTCTAATTATTGCAGTGAATATAAATTTTTTACAATAATTTATCATTTTTTTCCGTTTCGACCGTTTTTGATCCGTTCGCGACCTAACTAATGAAAATTTACGAAATGTGTACATGGAACTCTGATAAGAAATAATATTACAGCCGTACCAAGCGAACACAACTAAATTTCTATATACCCAAGCCTTCGAGGTCAACGCATAGAACACTCTATTGTGTAAAAATATTACGAATACTTATGTGGATATCGAAAATATGTGTTGTAAACAACTCACTTGTAGAAAGAGAAGCTGCAGACTACATCATATTCCAAGTTGCAACCCTCCACAACGCACTTTTGTGCACACATAATGGGTAAGCAACCCGAATACCAAAAATGGACTCCGCCACTTCACATCCTTTTTTGCACTCCGTTATAATAAAATAATAGCTTTTAGCGCCTAAACTAACTTTCAAACAAACTAATTTGATAGATCTTTAGAAAATTATCAATCAAATGTCGAAAATGACGTGCTGTCACGAAAAGTCGAAAAATTAACAAATGCCGTCAAATGAATGCGTGCCATGAAATGGTGATGTAATTTGTCGCATACACACAAGTGGCAACACCTTGAAATGCAAATCGATTGATGATTAATCGATTACTTCAATAGAAAATACACAAAAATACTATAAAATTTATTTTTTGTATATAATTTTAAAAATCTTGTAACTATTAACTTATAATTATACCGTTGATCCAATAATTTAATGGTGAACAGTTAACTTTTGAAAAAATAGGAATCAAATTTTATGATTCACACTCATTCTCAATTTGGTTTTTTCATTAGTAAATAAAACCTGAATGTGAAGAACTTTTATTTAATAAAAATATGCATTACGGGTCCAATATAAGAATTTCTTTTGGAAAAGGTGAGCACTGAAATATAAAAAAAGAACATAAACACTGCAAAATATCATGCACTAAGTATTTTACTAGAAGATAAGGTATGTCTTTAGTTACATATAAGGACTTAAAAACAGCGTCATATTTCGATTTAAACCCATTATATTTTGATTGGAAATGTATAAGTCTAAAATTAAATTTTAAATATTTACTTCTCTATACTTTGTGAAGTAATGAATTTTGAAGTAAGTAATGAAATTAAATGATCTTTTAAGATCTAACAATTTTCGTCACCACGAAGTTAAACATAATAGAATATTGTTCATGCAGTAGTTTCTGAGTGATAACATTGAGACACTAAGATAAAAAAAAATATAAAGCTGTGGCTTTTATTGTTCGAAACGTCAATATTAAATATTGTTCATTTGAATAATGTACCATATTTTATTATATGTATAAATACTGATTTAAAAATTTTTGATAATCAGACTCGAATAAATAGTAAATCGATAGTTCACTTGGTGTTGCTAGCAAAAATAATCGTAGCATAGACTAGTCAATATTTTTTTGTCTTCAAAATACGTAGAGAGCATAATACTTACAAATATCCAGCCAGACGTCTGGCTAGTTTATGGTTCAATTTGAGAATGAACAATCTATTGTATGTCTTTGCACACTCTTTGAATAATAAAAAAAAATTAATGACAATATATTTATCTTGTCTGTGTTCAAAAGTAACCTAAAGATATGGCTCTCGTCTGAAAAAGACATTTTTGCGTTAAACAATAAAAATGAGCTTAATTATACAACGTTGCAGGCCCGTGAGCGTTACAACAAGCCTTAATTTTAAGATATGGCGATTTAATTCGACTGGACCCGACGTATCATTGAAGAAAAATGAGGATGAGGAACAATTTCGGGTGCTTGATATTTTAAAGAAGAGGCAACGGATTCAAAGGAAAGTAATTAGGAGAGCCGACATTCAGCCCGATAGAGCGGACAGAATGACGACAGATCAAGTACGTAACTATTTTTTAAATCTATGTATACAATTAAAAATGAATTACCGATTTGTATCTATGTTCATAATATATAAACTTATTTTTTGTGTGCAAGTACTAAGGAATAATAGGATTAAAAGTTTGACGGTTACAGTATCAATGCAATAAAATGTTACTTCATACTTGATGAAGTCGGGGTGGGCCACTACAAATGTAACATCATATGATAAATAAAAAATTCACACAACATCTTAGGAACTTATTTTGGAGTTGGTCAATGTGAATAAGTTGCTTAAAGCACTTGTGTTATAGGCATCAGATCAAATAGTAATCTACCCCAATATTTTAAAGAGGTAAGATGTGTATTTTTGTATGTAGCAAACAAACTTAAAAAGTACTGGACTGATTTCAATAATTCTTTTTTTATTAGAAAGCTACATTATCATTGAGTACCAAATGCTATATATCGTGCTAGATTACTTGAGAAATTCCTATTAAAACCAACTGAAGGTGTAAAATAATTTGCCATAAAATGTCTTTTATCGCATACACTGCGAAGAATATTAATGATAGGACAAAACTTGTTTGACGATATTAATCAATCAATCAATATCTACAAAAAAAACTTCGCGAGACCATATGTCTAACTATTGTAGCTAAGTCACTATAACTACTTTTTTATATTATAACAAATTGATAGAAATGCCAATCAAAATCAGACCATCCATATCCATTATCCATACCATTTATAATTTATGTCCAAATAAATAATTTAATATTCAAAACTGGCTTAATACCTGATGATTACTTTTTGAATTATTAAAATCGGACATTCCATTTAAAAGATATAAAAATACATGCTGGCAGCAGCCGCCACACAGCGCATGGAGTAGCTAACTCGACGAGAGCAATTGCATGTGGCAATTTCTCGAGTAGGATCTCCTGAAAATCAATACACTTTGTTGCCACCTACAAATACCATATCCAACGTAGTGTACAGGGAGGCTTAAAGATAAGATAATTTCTTTTCAAATTAGGGATTCATGGTCGTTTTAATTAGCATGCTTATTACTCAAATATATGTACCTATTTATGTCTACCCGTGCGAAGCCGAGATGGGCCGCTAGTCTCAAATATAATATTAATATTTGTCCTGAGTGGGTATCGAACCGGTGACACCTCTTTTAGTATAAAGGCATCTGGCCTATCTAACCACCTACGCTTTGGGGCCTGCAAGATTTAGTACTACCATGCAATATTAGACATAAATAAGTGTACCATGCTATTTATATTTACAATATTAAAATCGAAACCCTAAAGTTCTCTTAGGCTTAGCTCATTTGTCAAATTTTCTGTTTTTTATCTCTTCGGTATCTGTATTGACTTAAATTATTCTTAGAAGCGTCATTAGTCATAAAGATGCACAAGCAGGTTTTTGTAATTTAATAGCATACATACATAATACTACTATACATAATATAGCAAACAATAATAATAAACTATAGCCTTGATATAATTTTGAATCTACTGCTTATATGTGCAATATAAGTGTAAATATTTGTGTCATATTATATCTATTACCTTTAAATTAAACAAATTAGGCAGAAAAAATGATATAATTATGTTAAATGCTATTTTTCAGAACTGGGGAAATGTGTGGCCTGGGCCAAAGACTTTCCACCCATCATCAGTACCCCTCCCCATACGTCAGGGTTACGTACCTAAGGGACAAGCACCGCCTGGTAAGAAGGCCAATGCTGAGCTCATGAAGGTACCCAATTTTCTCCACCTGACCCCACCAGTCATAAAAGCTCAGTGTGAAGCCATCAAACAATACTGCACAGAATGGCCTAAATTGCTTAATTCGGAGGAAGCAATTGAAAAGCACTATCCTGTAGAAGTAATAACGTCAGATTACTGCCATGCAAGTCCGTCTATCAGGAACCCCTTAGCCAGAATTGTCATGTTGCGGATTAAGCTGTCAACATTGAACTTAGACAAACATGCCCAAGACAAGTTTTTGAGGTTGGTTGGTGATCGGTATGACAAAGAAACAGATTTGGTGACAATAACAGCTGATCGTTGTCCAGCAAGAAAACAGAATTTAGACTATGTGAACTATTTGCTGACCGCTTGTTATCATGAATCGTGGAACGTTGAAGAATGGGAGAAGGATAAAACTGAAGATGACATGGAATACTATGATTGGGATAGAAATGCATCCAAAAGGAGCTTAGTGCAGTGGCATTTAAGATGTAATAATGAAACTAAAGAATTAACTGATGAAGAGTATGTTTCGTTTGATATTTCACAAATACCATATGCAGAGGAGTGTAAAATGGCCGTATCCAGTTTACTTAATGACGAAGAGAATGAAGCTACAGTCAAGAATTATGCATCTGCGGTGAGGAAGCTGTTTGGTTTGCCCGAGGCAAAATCTGTATGATAGTATGTTGTAATAAATGTAATATAGTATTTAAATGCTTTTTTTTATTTAATTGTGTCGTTATTATTATTTCTGCGATTGGAAGTCCACTGTCCCATAATTGCCGCGCTGGGCACGCCTATTGGCAATTGCAGATCGCAACTTTTGCGATAGGGATGCTGTTGGCAATCTCTACCCTGTGCATTTGAGCTGTCCTGTTTCGAATGGATATACCGCCATCTGCTGGTTCTGATACCCCAGTACCTTCACTTACGGCACCTGGTACAGAACGACGACTATTCCACTCTGCCGGTTGGTATCTCAGTCGCCTCTAACGACACCTGGTACAGAGGGAGGATACATCAAATCTAATAAATATAATTTAAATTGTATAGCTTTTACAAAGTAGGATCATAGTTAAGGTATAACTGAAAATTACTTAATCACTACATAATGTTGCAGTAATGCTTAACAGTATGCTTAGATCTCTAAAACTACGCAGCGGACTTTGATGCGGTTTTTTTAAAATATATAGTGATTCAAAATGAAGGTCTATATGTATAATACATACATTTGTAGGTTTTCAAATGTGATGTAGTAAATAAATACATTTCTTGCGCTTACATTGCAAACGCTGGCTGAACCTGACGAGATAGATCAAAATAATGTTCTACAGAATTGTGCACCTTTAAAAGTCTGCGGTGGTATATGTCTGTCTCGTAGGGATAACCCATAGTTAACTTAATTTATCCTGATTGCTACAGTGCGAAGCCGGGGCAGGTCGCTAGTTATAATAAATCTACGTTTTTTAACCTACCCCTAAGTGGGTTACGCACAGCGTTGCCAGACGTTCCGATTAAGGCGGGATGTCCCGATAATTCAATTTAAAATAAAGTTCCGCGCGGGACAGGCTCAGTCCCGCTTTTCGGGGATAACTGGACCGTGCGTGGCAGCGTGCTGAGGAATGGTCAGATGCCAGAAATAAATGGTTTGTAAATTTAATGAAAGCAGAATTACTCGTCCAGTTTAATCTGCAGCTATCCTGTCAAGAGTTCTTAATTTTTATTTAAGAGAAAAAGGATACATTGAAAAAAGTTAATTTTTTACATTAATATTAGGTATTATTAAATAAGTAATGCTTGTAAACAATAATTATTTATAAGATTTACTTATTTATTATAATTATTATTCTCTTATTGTAAGTTGCATTTTTTAACGCTCACTCCTCATTGTTTGAAACGCCATATTTTTCTAATGAATAATAAATGAATTGAACCCGGAAACTCTTCCGTGGTAGTCTGGCATAATAACCGTACGACCACGGAGGCAGTTATGTATAAGAATTCAACTATTTAACGATAAGGTAAATCCGATTGTAAATATTATATTTTTATTAAAATACATTTTCTGTACTTATTCTTGCTATCTATTGTCGTGAAAACGTTATTTCAACTAAAATAAAAAGATAAATATTAAAAAAATGTACTATGTTCAGCTTTCAACGAAAGAATCCTGCTTTTTTTACTCAAATAGTTCCAAACTCTCGACTTGGCAAAAAAAAACTGGCAACACAATGCACTAACTCGACATCAGAGACTGGACACAGCTGTCTAGTTAGTGTAATTTAAAATTAATATTATTTACTATTTCGTCACCTCGACACAATAAGCTTTTACGCGTGTCCACTTTGTGAAATTTATATTAAATCAGTTTTATGTTTTTGCCACATGGACACACTCAGGTATTTGGCAAACATGGTAAAGTCATATTTTAATCGTCATGTTAATTAAATTAGCAAACGAAGTCACATCATAAAAAAAAACAAATTAAAAAATATATTACAGTCAAATAATATGATGACTTACTCTTTAAAAGACAAGTATACTTGGTTAATGTTACTTTAATGACAATTGTGTGAAAATGTAAGTAGATAATTGTTGCAAATCGTTTTAAGTATCATAGACAATATTATAAAGTCAGACAATGATATACATATTTTAACAAGCTAGCTTATAAATATTTGTCTCTGAGCACAACCCGATTTTAGGAAGCCATTTTCTAAAATAAAAAAAATATATATAAGAAATTTTACTAACATGAGCTACCGGCAGTGTAGAATAGTACCTCCCCCTGTACCAGGTGTCGTAATAGGCGACTAAGGTACCAGAACCGACTGATGGCGGTATATCCAATTGTACCTCCCTCTATACCAGGTGTCGTAAGAGTCGATTAAAGTGCCAGAACCAACAGATGGCGGTATATCCATCCGGAACAGTGAAGCTCAAATGCTACACTTTTAATGGATGGGCAGCAGCGTCCCCTTCGCGAAAGCTGCGCTCTGCAATTGCCTCCACGCCTGCCCAGTTACAATTATATGCAAAATTATTTGAACAGCTAAGCGGAACGTCAAGCCCTGGAAATTGCCCGGTGCCGCACATCATTGATCATCATGCGTCACTTATGATTCAGACTTCGAACAATAATCATCTCCTTTAGTTATATTTTTCATCATCATCATCATATCAGGCATCTACTGTAGATAGACCTCCCCAAGTGATCTCCAATAGGATCGGTTGTAAGCGGCTTGTGTCCAACGTCCTCTATCCGTCTCATCATCCATCTAATTCTTATTGATAAAATTTTTCCTTTTCTTTTTGTATTTTTTGCACTCCATGGCTGAAGCCTACGTAATTTGCAGTCCCTGACTACCGACTGAATACAAACCGAACTACACTCATTTTTTAAAAAAACGGGTGATTTTGATTTTAATTCTTCTTTAATAAAATACGGCACCAAAATAATTTTAATCATTTGTACATGTTACTGGCCGGTTTTAAAAATGCTGTGGTGTTTAAAACAGTACGTTCCAAATTCAAATTTTCGTTTGATGCTCGTTTTTACAGAAAACCACTTTTTACCCTACGTTTTTGGTGCGAAGTTCCAAAAGATAATATCGGTTTTCATAACTTTTAGTCAATTTTTATGAATTTATTTCATATTCTTAATTGTCAAAACTTCGTTTATTGCTGTTTAGCTGTCTCAATAATGTTAGAGAAAGTGGTAAAAGCTACCAAAATTATTGCGCTGCTCGAAGAAGGTTGCCAATGTTTCGTGGCTCAGAGGCTAAGTGTGAGTCGCTCGACGGTTCAAAGGACCTGGCAGCGGTATCAAGACACCGGTTTCATCGAGAGAACGCCTAGTTCTGGAAGAAAACCATGTACCCAACCACGGGATGATCGTTTTCTTGTGAGTCGCGCATTGAGAAATCGCAAGTCTTCGTATGTGGACCTTAAGAACAACCTCGAAGAAGTAAGAAATGTGCATAGTAGTCAATGGACAGTCAGGAGGAGGCTTCTCGCGGCCAATATATGCAGTTATCGCCCGGCCCGCGGCCCTGAGTTACTCCGTGAGCACAGAGTTTGGAAATTGTGAGTCATTGACTCAAGAAGACTGGAATAGGGTATTGTTCTCCGATGAAGCCAGGATATCTCTGTTCAGTGAAGATCGACGTCGGCGATTGCTACGAAGACGAGGAGAACGCTTTGCAGAGGCTTGTTGTCGACAACGCTCGCGCCCACCGGTCTGGCGATGTGGAAGCGTATGTGCAAGAGGTCGGCATTCGTCGTTTGGATTGGCCAGCTCGAAGTCCCGACCTTAATCCTATAGAGCATGTCTGGGACGTTCTGAAACGACGCCTGAGATCAGTACAACCGGCTCTGCAGACCATCAGACAGCTGAAGAATGTGATTACCGTGGAGTGGGAACGTATTCCGCAAGCAAGTATTCGGGATATCCTCGCTAGCATAGCCAGACGAATTCAAGCTGTGATTTCAGCTAGAGGGGGTCACACTCGATACTAAAAATTTATCTGCTTTTACTTTATTAAAGAATAAACAAACAAAAATCTTTGTTAACTTTTACTTCACGAGCATACACTACTAGTGAACTTTAGCATTAAAACCCATAAAGTTTTATGAGATTCTATGATAATACTGACAAAAACGATTATTTGCTTATTAATTTACAAAATTGTGTAGGTAGTTTACCTATAATTATCAAACAAACTAATAGTAACATTTGAAATGGTTCATTGCTTAGGTGCTAGTTGTTTTTGCAAATGAGTGTAGTTCGACCGCGCTTTCAGTCCTCTTGCGTTGTGTTGCGGACATCAGACAACAGAGGAATAAATATAAATACATATAAATTATTATAAATAATAATGACTTGAAATAAATTATGCAAGAAAGATGACAGAAAAACATTTATTGACGTTAATAGAGTATCCTATCGATCGAGTCGATATGCAAATTAATTATAAATTAAATACCCACAACATCTCAAACATTGACCTGACTTCGTGGTAAGTCGCTTGAAGCGCGTGCTAGTTCTGCCATGAATTTTCTATTTCATCTGTCAAATTTTGACAGTTAATTTTGAACTCAATGACTCGCTTTTATAGATTTATATCGATTGCGAAGTTTTGATTCGAGGAATTTGATCTGTTGCGGTGAGCACCAGTAGCTCTCACTCAATTAATTTATAAATTGCCACAACAGAGGAATCACAAATATACTGCTTAAATACATATATTTAACACCCAGACACAGAACAAATATCATCATATAAATATTTGCCCTGCCACTGCTGGACATGGGGAATTAGATCCCCAAGAAATGGGGAATCTTGCACTTAATTGCCGCGCTGAGCAAGCGTGTTGGTCATCGCAAAGCGCAAGTTTCGCGACGGGGATGCTGCTGCCCATAACACCCTGTGATTCTGTGTCTATCAGTTCTGGAACCTTAGTCGCCTCTTACGGCACCTGGTACAGGGGGAGGTACTATTCTACTCTGCCGGTACCTTACGGTACCTTACCTTACGGGTATGGTCACCTAAAAAATAATATAAAGTGATTTTTTGTTGTATGTGTGTATGTTTGTAACCGTCTCCTTCGATGTCGATTTAGACGGACAGATTTGATTGAATCTTTGTGCACATATTAAGAATCGGTGCCAATACAATATTTCGATAAAATTATCTCGTTATCCTGATCAGGATCCTCCGGGTGAAAGAAATTCCCCTGTGTAAGAGCAAGCGCGAGCACACAGCCTGCGCGTGCGCACCGTCTATCTAATTTCCAATAATAATACCAAATTTCCAACTTAAGTACTCATCTAGTTGATATTATTTAACAATAAATCAGAGTAAAATGTGAAAAATAGAATGTAATAAAAAAAATATCTAAAAAACACGCCTTTGAAATACTTTAAACTAATAAATAAGTAATATTTTTTATAAATAACCGAAATTAATTATGAAAAAAAAAATCTAGTAGGTATTATGAACGATTAGCGATTATTTCAGAATACTAACGTGTAGTATTTTAGTTTGTTCATCATTATTTTCACTTTGTTTAAAAATTATATTTTACTTTTTAGTTTGATGTATTTTAAAAGTGTGTATTTTAGTTTATTTAACATGCTTTTATGTAAGAAAGGCTTGGAATCCAAATTAGACCCTCTTCCCGGTCTTTGATTAGGATGAAATTTTGCACACGCTCTAAGTTCTGATGACAATACATGACTAGTTAAGAATCGTAATTACAAATTCAATATGGCGGCCTCCCCAAGATGGCGAACTGGCTGTTCGGAATGCACTTCCATGATATGGGTATCAAATGAAAGGGTTTGCTGTCAGGAATACGAAAAAAATAGTCACGTGACTCAAATCCAATATAGCGGACGTCTGAAATGGCGTGCAGGCTATTTGAAATGCACCCCTATGATACAAGTATCAAATAAATCAATAAACAATAAATGGTATTATTACGAAAAAATCCCAAGGAACTCCATATATCAGTTCTTAAAAAGCGCCCCACGCTTTCTTTTACAATAATATAAAAAAAAAGAAATTATCAAACAAACAATGGTATTATTGTGAAAAAACTGTGGGAAAATTTCCACTTTTTACTTTATTTCATTATTAAAGCGTGTATTTTACTATATTTTTAGTGCGTAATGAAAGCGTGTTTTCTAGTTTTTTTAACTATTATTTTTTAAACTATATTTTTTAATTGCATGTCGGATTGGTATCTTGCATTATATTTATACAGCCTACGCATCGAGCATAAACAAAACCGGGGTTAAAATATGTGTAACTTATCAGATTATTACAACACACCCGAGTAGAAGTAATAAATGCAAAACAATAAACGGCGAACTAGAATTTTTATTAAAAATTCTTTACGACTTATCGCTGCAATAATAATGCACGGATATGTGAAGATTTTATTATTTATATTTTTTGTAAAAAATGTTCTATCATATGACGACAACGACAATAAAATAGATCTAAATGATATCGAAGATAATAATGGTAAGGAATATTTTCATGAATTTGGATATTTTATATCACATCCGAGCCATAGGTACATTTCTAGACATAAGCCTTACCAATAGATTTCTTAGCCGTGAGGTACCGGCAGAGCAGAATCCCTCTTTCTTTACCAGGTGTCGTAAAAGGCGACTTAGGCCATCCTAGATAGCCTGTGCCTTCCCTAAAAGGGGGATGTTTGCCCATATAGTCGCGTTGAGCAATTGTGTTGGCAATCGCAGCTTTCGTGACGAGGTTGCTGCTGCCTATCACAACCCTCTGCATTTGATCTACACGATATACCATCTGTTTCTTCTTGTACACCTGGTACAAAAGGAGGTACTATTTTAATCTGCGTGTACCTCCCGGCCTGTCAATTTAAGACAAATATAGCAATGTTTAATTTGTCTTTTAGAGATATCTTTCATAGACCTCCAAGAAGGAGGATTTGCCAAAAACGGTTGCAATCGCAGAGCGTAACTATAATAATATTGCACGGATATAAGAAAAAGAAGAATGTAGCTGCCCATCTCCGCTTATTTTTATTATAGATCAGGTCGATAAACAAGCATACAGTTCGCGTGATAGTAAACGTCATGCCTTCTCTACACACTACTCGCGAAGTTGAACGATGTTAGCCGAATACGATAGTGTAGAGAGACACTTCGGCTTACCTCGTCAAACTTTACCTCGCCTCGGGCGACTTCCATTTGTTGTCGGTTTTTGCGGCCTAGTCAAAGGGCCCGAAGTTGCACGAAGTGCGTTCACGAAGTACCTCTCTACACTACTCGGCCGACTTCACTGCAGTACTTATTTTTTTTGCGCGGGACACAATTATGAGCAATATTCAGTGGTCACAGGAGCAAATTATGTTGTTCCTGGAAATTCTGCAAGCGGAGACCATTATTTGGGACCCCAATGATAAATGTCACGTGTTCAAATGCTACTTGAGCGTTCATTACAAACGTGCACAGACTGTCGGCGCCTTATAGCGAATGAGCTCATCGCAAAGTTAAACGAGTGTGTAGTGTCGCACTTCGGACTGTTGCCAAAGTATCTCGAGTACTTCGCCGAGGAACTTCGCGAGTAGTGTAGAGGAGGGGTCACAGAAACTTATACTCGCTCGTAACTTATAATCGAATACAATGATATCAATAGCGCGACCGACCTTGTGGCTCTTGAAGATAATGTGTCATTTACCCAGTAATTTCACGGCCTCTCTCACCCTTCAAACCGGAACACAGCAATACGAACACTGCTATTTTGCTGTACAAATAGGTGATAGTGAGGCACCAATGCAAAGTTACCGACATACCCCGACGGATTAGCAATTTTAAGTGGCAGTGGGCAGGGCACATAGCACGCAGAAATGTTGGACGATGGAGCCACCAGCATTGCAGCGTAGGACGTCTACCCAAAAGCTGGATAGATGTAACCAAAACCAGTATGTCCAGCAGTGCACGTCCTGTGGCCTTTATATGACGGGCTTGATAGTCGTGGGTTCGATTCCCATCCAAGACATATATTTATATGATGGTATTTTTTCTGAGTCGGGGTGTTAAATATATGTATTTAAGTATATTTATGATTGTATGGTGTCAGTAACACAAGTACTTTAAGCGACTTACTTCGGAGTCAGGTCAATGTATGAGATGTAGTGGGAATTCATTATTATTTTTATTTTATACATACAAATATACATACATACAAATATTATCTAAGTCCCTATTTGGGACGGTCTAATACCTCAGTCGCCTCTTACGACCTGGTACAGGGGGGGGGTACTACTCTACTTTGCCGGTACTCCATATCACAAGCCAAACATGTATTAATGTATATTTATATTTTCAGCAAATGTCGAGCCGAAACATTTCATATACTGGCCGAACGCAACTATACCGTTTTACATCAATCCAAGTCATTTTGGTAAGTAAACGCCTGATGGCGAAGATGGTACTGACCCAGTCTTGTGCGCACTTGATGATATTTACGCTTGTTCTCTGTCTGGTTAAATTTAAGTAGTATATTTGTGATTCCTCTGTTGTCTGATGTCCGTAACACGCGTGCTTTAAGCGACATATCACCGAGTCAAGTCAATGTATGAGATATTGTGGGAATTTATAAATTAATTGAGTGAGAGCTACTGGTGCTCACATCAACAGAGCAAATTCCTCCAATCAAAACTTCGCAATCGATAAAAATCTATAAAAGCGAGTCATTGTGTTCAAAATTAACTGTCAAAATTTGACAGATCAAATAGGAAATTTATGGCAGAACTAGCACGCGAGTATAATAAATGCTGTTGAAATGAGAGCACTTCGAAGTATGTGTGGTGTGAGTTTGAGAGATAGATTAAAGAATAGTGTGATAAGAGATCGATGTAGTGTAAAAAATGATGTTGTGACAACAATAGAGAAAGGAATGTTGAGATGGTTTGAACATGTAGAAAGAATGAATGAAAGTAGAATGACTGCACAAATATATACAGCGGAATGTGAATGAAAAAAGGTATAGGACGACCGAGGCGAACATATCTTAACCAGGTAGAAGAGGTATTAAAGAAAGGCCATGTCAGAAGTAGGTACCCAGAATAAACGAGCGTGTATGAAAGGACTAATAATGCGTGTAAGGGAAGCGAGAGATGTATGCCTAAATCGTAACAATGGAGATCCATAGTCTCTGTCTACCACCATGGGACATAGGCGTGATGTATGTATGTAAATTGGACAGACTTGGGTAGGTTAATCTATTGCTTACCGTATGTGTGTTTAATCACAACATAGAATAAAACAAAGAATTTCCTGCTGTCTGTCTGTCCCTAAGCAAAACTTATTTAAAATTACACAACGGATTTTAATGTGGCCTTGTTAAATAGATAGAGTGATTCAAGAAATGCAAAATAGAGTAAAGAAACACTGACTTTTTAGAGTTTTCTGCCGTGATGTCGTAAATGAACACATTTTTGTGCGCTTACATTGTAAACGCTGTCTGAACCCGACGAGAGATCAAAATAATGTACTACATCGATTCTATTTTATTCTTTACGCGAAAAATGGGTTATTGAGGGTTATCCCTAAGAGATAGTCATATACCACCGTCATCTTTTATATAGATATTAATATGATCTTTAATATTGTAGAACATATTTTAGTTCTATCATCCATAGTTTCCGATGCGCATGCGATGAAAGTTTATGTAAATTTTTATCATACCTTGGATTACATTATTGAAATTTTAGTAACGAAAACAATTTATTTTCAATAAAAAATAAAACTTATGTTATTTAAGGATAATCCAGCATTTTAATGGTGAAAGAATTATCGAAATGCGTTTAGTAGTTTTTGAGTTTATTCGGGTCAAACATCCAAAAGTACAATGTTACATCTTTATGATATTAGTGTAGGTGTAGATATAATCACTATATGGTAGTGCGAGCTGTGTGCGTTTACGGGCCCGATGGCGCAGATGGTAGTGATCCTGTCTTGTGCACCAGGGGTCGTGGGTTCGATTCCCACCTAGAGCAAATATTTATATGATGATATTTGTGTTTGCTCTGTGTATGGGTGTAAAATATATGTATTTAAGTAGTATATTTGTGATTCCTCTGTTGTCTGGCATTCGTAACACAAGTGCTTTAAGCGACTTACCTCGGAGTCAGGTCAATGTATGAGATGTTGTGGGAATTTATTATTATTATTATTCATGGATCAATGCTACACAAGTGGACAGTGGCCATCCATACCTTAAAAAGAAATCTATACATTTACTTTAAAGACACGATCTCCGAATAAATAATTAAATAAAGTAAAAAGAAAAAAAAAACAAAATTCTAACATAATAATTTAGATTTAAAAGTCTTAGATTTAAATCTAAAATAATAAATCTTCTTTTAAATCGAAATGCTTGAGTTAGAGTTTTTTTTTATCAATGTCATCATACCAGCGATTGGAAGTCCACTGCTGGACATAAACCTCTCTAAGAAAGGAGGTTATTTGCCCATAATTGCCGCGTTGGGCAAGCGTGTTGGCAATCGCAGAGCGCAGCTATCGCGACGGAGAAGCTGCCGCCCATCCCTGCTCTGTGCATTTGAATTTGAGCTGCACTGTTTCGGATGGATATACCGCCATCTCTCAGTTCTAGTACCTTAGTCGCCTCTTACGACACTCGGTGCAGTAGGAGGTACTATTCTTTTCTGCTGGTACCTCACGGTACCCTTTTTTTGTGTAATATGTTTTTTTTCAATTTATTTTTACTGTTAAATATCTAGTTTATTCCATTATAAATTCGGAGATTGTGTTTTATTGTAACTATAGTTTTTTTTTAATTTAGTGTTTGCTAGTTTGTGAAGTCACAGCTTGACAAGAACCCATAGATTCATAGAGTTTTGTGTGTGCCTTAATTCTTAAACACTACATAATATGCTTTAGAAACTTACTTTTTACGTAATTTTAGTATAACAATACGTATTTGAATCCAATTCAGATAACGAACAAGCGATCTCTATAATGGCGGAGTTGTCGAGCGTCGCGTTCAAGACATGCGTGAAGTTTGTGCCCGTACTGACTCCACCACAGGTGGGGCAACACGTTCTCGTGTTTGAGAACCCGGGGGGCACGAGGAAGTGCGACTTCGACAACCAAGGGCACTCGCGGGGCGATCCTCATGTACGTTTATTTATTTATTAAGCAAACCAATAACGTTTAAGGATATAACTTACATCATCGTCATCATCAGATCAGCCGCAAGACGTCCACTGCTGGACAACCAATCAAGCCTCTCCAAGTGATTTCCAATAGGACCGGTTGTATGCGGCCTGTGTCCAGCGCGATCCTGCGGTTTTAGTTAGAATTTCTGTCCATCTATTGGGTGGACGTCCTACATAAGAAAACTTATAATGCCTGATAAGGGGTCATCCATATGGTACGTCGCACGTAAGGGGGTGGGGGGGGGGGGGGAGCAGTCGACATCACTTTCCAAAATCTAATATATCTAGAGGTAATAAATCGCGTTTTTGAAATATAAAGAATAATTTCCAACTCTATAGTTATGAAATACCGTTTAAATTGTTGTGAAAAACCTAAAAGAGAAGGAAGTGCTTGTCTTGCCAAAGTCCATGGAATGAAAAATGGTTTTATTGCTTAGTTTCAAATCAAATATTTGATAATGTTGATTTCATATAAAAAGTACTTAATTTAAATGGAAACTAAACTAATTGTTTTAATTTAATAAATTTTCGATGTGAGCTGTCAAAATATGTGACGCCACACTAGGGAGAGTAAGCCAGAAAAGTGAGTATCTGTGAAAATGGGGGGAGGGGCTCAAACATTGAAAATCGTGTGATGTACTTTATGGATGGCTCCTAATTGTAGTAATATTTAGGGTGATAACTGTATTAAAACTAGATGTTATAACACAAAATCAAGCAAGTATATTTCTAAAGACCACTCTAGATCTGGCCGTGGGGTACCGGCAGATTAGAATAGTACCTCCTCCCAGGTATATACATCCGGAATAGTGTAGCTCAATAGTATAGGATGGGGAATGGCAGCAGGTCCCCGTTAAAGTTACGCTTTTCGGTTGCCGACACGCTTACCCAGCGCGGCAATTATGGGCAACATTCCCTCTTAATTGCGGAGGCCTATGTCCAGCAGTGAACTTCAAATGGCTGATATGATGATAGCTTTTTATATCGATTCTTACTCGAAAATCTCCTTCGTTTATCAAACAGTACCTAATATCTAAATGTCAAAAAGAAAGCAAAGAAAACAAAAACAGAAACTAAAGAAAAAAGAAAGAAACTCAAACAATACAAAAAGTAATATAATGATGAAGGGCCCGGTGGTGCAGATGGTAGAGATCCTATCTTGGGCGACAAGAGTCGTGGGTTCGATTTTCACCCAGAGCAAATATTTCTATGATGATATTTGTGTATGTTATGTGTCTCGGTGTTATATATATATGTATTTAAGTAGTATATTAGTGATTCTGGCGTCCGTAAAGGCTCCCTTCACATTCTCGCAAGATATTCACACGAGAATTTTCACGAGATTCTCAGCGTGAACGTAGTGAGAACTTCTTTTGAGTATTCACTCACAAAGTTCTCACTACAGTTCTCACGCTCGACAACGATGGACGCTGAACTGACTGCTGCAACAACAACAACAGCTGTGACAATAAACTAGCCGTTATTGTTACGCGCATTTGCAAATTATAATTGTGCGTATATTGAAGGGAAAAAATTATTAAAAAGAAGTGGCGAAAAAGAAGGTGGTGGATGACAAGAATCCATCGGTACACAACACAACCATTTAAATCGGCGACTCGCTCAGTACTGAGAAACATGCGAGTGTGGAGCAGTGTTTCCAGCAGAACGGTTTTCTCCACCCACGCCTCAATTCAGATTTCCACTTCACAGGATATTTTTCCCCTAAAAAATATTTTGCTCTAGTTTTTAGTATTGACACCACACACTACACCTAAAAAATGGATATTTTTGGCATAACATTGATAGATATTGTCATAATTCACCAATCACGTAGCAGTTAGAGCAATTATTTCTCAAACGAGAACACACTTATTCCTTCCGAAATTTTCTGCATTATTTCAGGATTTTCAGACTAAGTTTTATCTATAATTTCCCGCAATTTTCCCTTTATATAGTCTTTCCCCTTTTCCTTCCCCTCTTAACCCTTATTTCCCCTCAATGTGGAAACACTGGTGTGGATTCAAAATACGTTCTCGCCTGTTCTCATGTCTTCACGCTCCTTTGCCTCGCGCAAGAAACAGGCAAAAGCCGGAGAGTAGAACTTTAGAAAAATACGCAAAATCGCTTCCACATTCACGTTTCTCACATGTTTCAAGAATGTGGCGGGGCTTAACACAACTGCTTGTCATTCAATGGATGGCGCTGACTTATCAGTATATTGGAAGTAATATTTTTTGCCATTACCAGGTGGTCCAGCTCGGATACGACTGCATCGCGAAGCCCTACATCTTAATGTTCATCATGAGAGCCCTGGGATTCTCGTTTGAGCATAACAGGATGAGTCGGGACGTCTTCATCGAAGTGATGTACGAGAATATTGAGCCGAGTGAGTTTTTTGAAATCACTTTGATCAAGTCGACAGACAAGCGTACAGCCTGTGTATAGACGCTCTTATCATCACAAGGATATCACTAGAGCGACCAACTTGTTTTCTTTATTACACCAGATCGACAAACAAGCGTAAAGTTCGCGTGATAGTGAGCGTCACTGCAGCCTAGACGCTTGTAATATCACAAGGATATCACTAGCACGTTGCCAACTTTGTGACATGAAGATATAATGCCACATTTTCCAATAACATCATTGCCTCTCTCACCCTTCAAACCGGAACACAGCAATGCGAATACCGCTATTTGCCGGTAGAAATAGGTACCAATGCAGACGACCTTTGTGACTTGGAAGATATAACGTCACATTAAAATAATTTCACTGCCTCTGTCACCTTTCAAATCGGAACACCACAGCGAGCACTGCTGTTTGCTGGTTGAATAACGAATTCTACGAGCACACCCTTAGGTGAGGTATTTATTTATTTATTTATTGAACTTAATTGCACAAAATATTACAAAATGTACAAATGGGGGATTTAATGCCAGTTGGCATTATCCCGGTCAACCATTACAACGAAACAAAAAAAATATGTATATAGTGGTGCAGACAATATATATATATGTATACAAAACTAGCTGAGCCCGCGACTTCGTGCGCGTGGAATATCTAGTTTTTTTTTGGGTACCATACCTCTTTACCTTAACTTATATAAACTTTGAATGTCATGTTTATTTATATCGAATCAATGGATTGAAAAAGAAGTTTCAAGTTTCTAGCTCCAAAAATAGCGATACTTCCATACAATTTTTCATCCCCCCTTTCGATCTCTTACAACCTTTATTTCGAATTAAAAATTACTAAGGGTTGTCTGTGGCAAGCTTCATCATAACCGGTTTAAGCGGGAAATCCCAGCAGACAGACAGACAGACAGAGTTACTTTCGCATTTATTATATTAGTAGGGATTATGTAAATTCTGGGATGGAATGAAAATACAAATATGAAGAAGAAGAAAAGCCACAATTTATGTGAAAGATTCTCCCTCCACACCTGATGACCCCCGCTTATATTAATAGGGTCATCCCGATAAACCTGCTGCTATAATCAGCTTTAGCCAATGCATACATGTTTATGCAGTGAGGTACCGGCTTAGTAGAATAGTAGGTACCTCTTAACCAGGTGACGTAAGAGGCGGCTGAGGTTCCGGAATATCCATTCGTAACAGTGCAGCTCAAAATCACATGGCGGGAATGAGCAGCAGCATCCTCGATGCGAGAGCTGTGCTCTGCGATTGCCAACACGCGTGCTCAGCGCGGCAAATACGGGCAAAATTCCCTCTCTCTTGGGAAGGCCTATGTTCAGCAGTGGACTTCTAATGGCTGGTATGATGATAAACTTCAAAAACATCAAAGTTCCATTGTAACTTTGCACCGCCGGTTTATCACTTTAGGGGGAGAATTAAAAAAAAATCTTTCTTAGTACTTCACGACTTTATAAAAAGAACCCCTATACGAAATTTCAAGTTGGTAACCCTTATAGTTTAGGCCCTGCGTTGATATGTCAGGTCAGTCAGTCGGTCAGTCAGTCCGCTTTCTTCCTTTTATATACTCATGAAAGGAAAAAATCTAAGAGATCATTATTAATAAGTCAACATATTTTCTATTAATAAGTCAACATATTAATAAGTCAACATATTAATAAGTCAAC
>JACJUM010005599.1:2750587-2783933 GCA_020976665.1 Heortia vitessoides
AGTCAACATATTAATAAGTCAACATATTAATAAGTCAACATATTAATTAAGTCAACATATTAATAAGTCAACATATTAATAAGTCAACATTGTCAAGAATTGTTTTTGTTAAATATAACTTAAATATATATGAAACACTGCAAAATAATTTCAAAATAGCGGCGCCACCGGTTCCGGTACCTCTGACCAGATATATAGGGGGGGGGGGGGTGTATACCTCTAGTGGCCGCGAGGTGCGGGCAGAGTAGAATAATACCTCCCCTGTACCAGGTGTCGTAAGAGGTGACTAAGGTACCAGAACCGATGGATGGCTGTATATTCATGCAAAAAAGTCAGCTCAAATGTACAGAGCGCAGCTTTCGCAACAACGCAGCAGCTTCCCCGTTGCGAAAGCTGCGCTCAGCGATTGCCAACACGTTAGCCCAGCATGGCAAATACGGGTAACAAACCCCCTTTCTTGGGGAGGCCTATGTACAACAGAAGACTTTTAACGGCTGGTATGATGACGATCCCACTAGTACTACAGCTACCGTACTATTGTCAGGTTGTAGTATTATAACAAAAATAAGTTTGTGTAGAATCCTCGGTGCACGAGTTCGTTTCTCACTATATACCCTTCTTTGTTTACTTCATTAAACGAACGACATTATATCAGAGTAGGGTTTGATAAACGTGATTGTTATACATAAATAAAGAAAACAAACGGCTTGACAACTGACATATCAGTAATTATTTAGATACGCGCTGTACACTGATAAAGAGTACAATAGAATTAACGACAGTCCGCAAACCGAGTCGTTGCAGGGAACTTGTTTACATCGAACTCAATTGAGTGACGTCGCTAATAAAAAAGGGCATCAATTGAGTGTCAATTGAAGTGGAAGCCCGAAGCAGTTTGGACATTGCTTCGTTTGCGAGTACATCACTACATACCGAGTGAGTTATTTTCGAAACATATTCTCATCATGCAGGATCTTAAATTATACGAGAACGTTTTCATCGAAACAAATCTACAGTCGAGTGAATACGACGCAGTGGTACTTTTAGTATACCCTGACGAAATAAATGCAACTCTACCCAGGCATATAGTCAGTTTCTTCCACAAAGCAGTCAAGGTAGACAAACATGTTCATAAGTCTGCAACTGTGTGGAATTGCGACTATGTAGCAGGAGGCAGGCTCGTACTGTCTCCCACCGGGAAAATAACACCATACCACGATGTTAGAGTCGTGAGAGACGCAGCGAAGAAAGGGGTGACGAGAGCGTTAGATGCAGGCGCGAGAAGACCATTAGTGGTAGTGCAGAATGTCTTGGAGCACGAACAATTGGTCGCTGTTCTCGGAGCCTTCGAGGCCTTGTACCTGCCTTTGCAGATGCGAGAACGCGGGAACGTCGACAAGTGCATCCGAATCGGCTTCCATGCCGAAGAGAAGCTGACGCAAACGTTCGAGAAGCTCGTCAGAAACGCAATCGCATTAGAGAGATCCAGGATATTCGCCAGGGACATCGCTGGCGGCGATCCGGAAAGGATGTCGCCATCAAACATCGTAGAGTTCGTCAGAAACTCGTTTGCGAACGATAGCAACATCAAACTGACTGTGATTGATGATGAAAACGTCATTGCCAAGGAATATCCTCTCCTATCTGCTGTGAATAGAGCTGCGAATCGCGTGGACCGTCACAAAGCTAGAGTGGTCGAAATTGAGTATAAACCTCTTGATACGACACGTATATCCGAGACTCTGATGTTGGTGGGCAAAGGGGTGACCTATGATACAGGCGGTGCCGACATCAAGATATCTGGAAAAATGGCCGGCATGTCCCGCGACAAATGCGGCGCCGCCGCGGTCGCTGGCTTTCTGAAAGCCTGTTCAATATTAAAACCTCCTCACTTGAAGGTGACCGGAGTTCTGTGTTTATGCCGGAATTCTGTTGGCGAGGACTCTTACGTGGCTGATGAGCTGCTGATCTCTAGAAGCGGGAAGACAGTTAGAGTCACGAACACTGATGCTGAGGGAAGATTCGCGATGGCGGACTCTGTTTATAAGATGGCTGAGCTGGCAACTAAAGAGTTGAACCCTCACATTTACACGATAGCAACGCTGACTGGACATGCTAGAGCCTGTTATGGTGACTACTCCGCATCTATGGACAACCACAGCGCGAAAGCAACAAACCATTCCTCGAGGCTGCAATTCAGCGGGTCAAGAATGGGGGAAGGCATTGAAGTGTCCATAGTCAGACCCGAAGATCTGGCTGTGAATGTCGGCAAATGTGCTGGGGACGATTTGCTCCAGGTCGACATGGACACGAAGTGTCGTCACCATCAGCTCGCGGCCGGCTTCCTGATCAAAGTTGGTGGACTCGAGGACAGGAATGTGAAGTACACGCATTTGGACATCGCCGGGTCGGCAGGGTCTCCCCCAAACGAGCCTACGGCGGTACCTATTCTTGCCCTATGTCATGTACATAAAGTTTTAGTGTAATACGCATTCACCATCGATGATACTCCAACTATGAGGATATGAGTTAAATGACACAGATGGTAGTGATCCTAACTTATGCGCTAGAGGTCGTGGCTTTATTCCACCAGCACAAATATTTATATGATCATATTTGTATTTGTCTTGTGTCTGGGTGTTAAAAATATTTATTTAAATATACAATTTGTGATTCCCCTGTTGTTATCACGGAGTCGAGTCAATGTATTTATTGTGTATTGTATTTTACACAACAAACTGTCCAAAGGTTGCCTCAAAGAGATCGCTCTGCGCGATAAGACCGCCAATTGTACTATTTACTACATAAGCTTATCTGTGGGGTACCACACGGCTGGCATAGATAAAAAAAATTGTAAGGACTCTATAGTCATTTACTTAATTTCATAGACAATTGATATTTACTTCATTTTAATATTTCAATTCAGTAGTTTGAAGCGGATATTGTAAAAATTAGTTAGTTGAAGTGGCAGTGGGCAGGGCATTTGGTACGCAGAACCGATGGCCGATGGAGTCGTAAGGTTCTGGAATGGAGACCACGTACCGGCAAGCGCAGCGTAGGGCGTCCACCCGCAAGATGGACCCGCAGACGATCTGACTAAAACCGTAGGATCGCGGTGGACACAGGCCGCATACAACCGGTCCTATTGGAGATTACTTGGGGTGGTCCATGTCCAGCAGTGGACGTCTTATGGCTGATATGATGATGATGATGATGATTGTGAAAAATATAATATATTTCTTATGCATTTTGTATAAAAGAAACAGCTTTATGCACTTCTTCTCCACATATGTTTTAACGGGCTCGATGGCGCAGATGGTAGTGATCCTGTCTTGTGCACTAAAGATCGTGGGTTCGATCCCCACTCAGAACAAATACTTATATGATGACATTTGTGTTTATTCTGTGCGTGGGTGTTAAATATATATATTTAAGTAGTATATTTGTAGTTCCTCTTTAGTCTGATGCTAGTAATACAAGTGCTTTAGGCGACTTCTCATGGAATCAGGTCAATGTAAAAGGTGTTGAGGAAAAAATATAAGCCATCGTGCCTCTCAAAATTTTTCCTTTTCATCATACCAGCCATTGAAAGTCCACTGCTGGACACAGGCCTCCTCAAGAAAAGGGGAATTTTGCCCATTGCCGCGCTGGGCAAGCGTGTTGGTAATCGCAGAGCACAGCTATCGCGACGGGTATGTTGCTGCCCATCCCCGCCCTGCTGCATTGTTTTGGATGGATATACCGCCATCTATCGGTTTCGGCAACTTGTCGTCTTTTACGACACCTAGTACAGGGGGAGGTACTATTCTACACTGCTGGTACCTCACGGCATATTTCCTTCCTTCTATATTTGTGTATATTTTTGGGCTTGATATAATACAATGTTTATATACAATTCAAACTGCAAATTTAATCGAGGTATTAGGGAATAAAGTTTATTTACAAATTAACTGATTATTTTCTTTTCTTATTTATTTACCTTACAAAAAAGTAATTAATTTCTGTACGTGAACTATCACTTACTTAACTGACTTTTTTTAAATACTTCCTTTATTTCTTACATATTTTGTTTATTTTTAAGATAGATTCCGAGGATGCTGTTATGTAATATAAAACTGCATCATTATCATATCAGGCATTGGATCTAGATCTAGAGTCCAATGCTAGACATAAGCCTCCCCAAGCAAAAGGATATTTGCCCACAATTGCCGCGCTGGTCAAACGTGCTGGCAACCACAGAAGGTAGTTTCGCGACGGGATTGCTACAGCCCATCCCCGCCCTGTGTATTTAAGCTACACTGTATCGGATAGATATACCGCCATCTGTCGACACATGCTTATTACGACATTTCGTACAGGGGGAGGTACTATTACTTTGCCGGTACCTCAAGACTTGTCCCTATGCTAAGGTTAAAAGATTATTTTGATAAATATACATAATCCTTACTGCAGAGGTGAGATAGGCAAGATAAATATAATGCGACATATTTAGATAAAATATAATGTAATAACATTGTTATCTATAAATCGATACCAAAATCCATGTCTTAAGTAAACAAATAATATAAATATTAATAAAACTTTTGACGCAGATGGTAGTGATCCTACCTTGTGCGTCAAGGGTCGTGGGTTCGATCCCCGCCCAGGATATATATATATATGAGCAATATTTGTGTGTGTTCAGTCTGGATGTTGAATAAGTATTGAAGTATTACATTTGTGATTCCTCTGTTGTCTGATGTCCGTAACACGCGTTTTAAGTGACTTATCTCTGAGTGAGGTCAATGTATGTGATGTCATTGGTACAATAACATCATCTCCAACACATAACTTACACGAAACAATTACGAAAAAAAATGGTCTCACGTCCCAAAATCATGGAAATTTATTACATAATTTCAAATATCTTCCACGATAGTAATTTTTAAGAATTGTGAAAATATTAGTATTGTATTTGTAATTACAATTATATTCTCTATTTTAAAATAAATTATGAAATGTATGTTTATCGCAATATCTTACTGAGATACGAACAATAAAAGTTTAATTTATATTTTCAATACAACGATAATGAAGTTCTTTGTATGAACTTAAAAGCGTTTTTTTTTTCAAATTAATATCACTCAGCAAACCAATATAGTAGAAATAGAATCATAATTTTCTAAATATAGAATAAATAGTAATATAATGGATCCTTACATGATTTTATAGGCAGCTAAAATGTGTCAAAAAAAGTACGACTAAAATATAGTGAATGTTGGGTATGGCAGAAGAAGCACGCGAGTAGAATAAATGCTGTCGAAATGAGAGCACTTCGAAGTATGTACGGTGTGAGTTTGAGAGATAGATTAAAGAATAGTGTGATAAGAGATCGATGTTGTGTAAAAGATGATGTGACAACAATAGAGAAAGGAACGTTGAGGTGGTTTGAACATGTAGAAAGGATGGATGAAAGTAGAATGACATCACAAATATATAGAGCGAAAGTGAATGGAAAAGTTGGTTTAGGAACCGAGGCGAACTAGGTAGAAGAGGTATTAAAGAATAGACGAGCGTATATGAAAGGACTAATGCAAGTAAGGGAAGCAAGAGAAGTATGCCAAGATCGTTACAAGTGGAGATCCATAGTCTCTGCCTATTCCGATGTGACATATATAATGTGACTTAAGCAAAAAAGATGACGAAAAAACATTTATTGTCGTTAATTGAGTAAAAAAGGTACGATATACATACAAGAAACAAAATTTTACAATTATCATCATGATATCAGCTGTAAAACGTTCACTGCTGGACATAGGCCTCCCCAAAATAGGGGGAATTCACCCATAATTGTCGCGCTTGCAAGAGTGATAGCAATCGCACAGAGTAGCTTTGCGACATTCATAGCATTCCGCTGCCCATCCCCGCCCTGTTGCATTTGAAATACACATTTTTATTTAAAGAAATTTATTCTTATACGAAATTACATTTCATTTACAATAAGATATCATAGTTCTAATAAAAATGTAGATATAATTGGCCGGTGCACGACTCGAAATACAATTTTAACTTATTTTTAAATATATTTATAATTTCACACTCTCTAATAGTGTTAGGTAGCTTATTGGTTTTACGGGTGTAGCATTTACGAGTGTAAATATCGTCATCTGTCGGTTCCGGTACAACAGTCGTCTCTTATGACATCTGGTACTGGGTACTATTCTACACCGCCTTTATCCCAAGTCAAATGAATAATACAGGTAAAACAAAAAAGGAATAAATATATATTTTGCATAAGACAAAGCAAAGAGGTTACACAGATTACTATAGACAAAGTTAAAAAGGCGGGATTGTCTGTGGTGCCTGTCACAGAAGGCGATGTAGTAAACATATTTATATAAATACATTAAATGCTCCCCGCTGTTTCACTCGCGTTAAAATGTTTTTGTTTGCACCTCCTTGAGGAATCTTTATCATCATCATATCAGCCATAAGACGTCCACTGCTGGACATAGGCCTCCCCAAGTGACCGTTTGTATGCGGCCTGTGTCCAGAGCGATCCTGGTGTTTTAGTCAGATCGTCTGTCCATCTTGCGGGTGGACGCCCCACGCTGCGCTTGCCGGTACGTGGTCTCCATTCCAGAACCTTACGACTCCATCGGTTCTATGTACCAAATGGCCTGCCCACTGCCACTGTCACTTAAACTTACTAATCTTTATACTGAATTTCATTCGAACAACTTAAAAACAGGAACTTTTCATACAAACTCTGTGTGTTACCCTTTTAGGGAGTGAATTTAAAAATCCTTTCTTCGTACTTCCCTACGTCATAGGAGGAACATTTGTGTAAATGCGCCAGTCAACTTTTCCTTTCAAATATAAATAACTAGTTGTGCCCGCGACTTCGTCTGCGTGGAATAGTTTTTTTGAGTACCATACCTCTTTGCCAGTTGGCATTATCTCCCAGTCAACCATTACACGAAACAGAAAAATATATACATAGTCGTGCAGACAATATATATACAAAATAGATAATTGTTACATACATCTTTGTATAAATAAACGCAATAAATACATATGATATAAAATAGATTGCAAAATATACATTGATAAAATAATAACGTACATTACAAATCCTTACTGCTATTATAAATGTGAAAGTCACTTTGTCTGTGTGTCTGTCTGTTCCGCTTTCCCGCTTAAACCTCTCAACCGATTTTGATGAAATTTGGCACAGACAATCTTTAGACCCTGAGAAAGGACATAGCTTATTTTTTAATTTGAAATAAGGGTTGTGAGGGGTCGAAAAGGGGGATATAAAGTTGTATGGAAGTATCGCAATTTTTAGAAACTTATTTTAGCTAGAAACTTGAAACTTATTTTTCAGGCCATTGATTCGATATAAATTAACATGCCATATAAAGTTTATTTAAGTTAAGGTATGGTACCCAAAAAAACTATTCCACGCGGACATAGTCGCGGGGGGACATTGTCGCTAGTTATAAAGTTAGAGAAGCAGCATCAGTAAATAAAGTACGGAGAAAGCGTTTCAGGATATATTTGTTTTATATCTTTATTTATAGTCACAATATAAGACAGAACAACGTCTGTCAGGTCCGCTTGTTTTTAAAACATTATTTTTAGCTAGCAATAGTATACCTATACAAGTTAAAAGTTTATAGTTAAAAAACAAACTAGGCAATTCTGTAAACCATTTATTAAACTATTTCATTAATTATTTACAGTTTTTATTGTTCACTTTGTTTATTTTATCAGCAGAAAGTATAAGATATTTTGTTTTTTTTGAAGATTTAACTATAGATAAAAAATTAAAGACGATTTTGACATGATTTACTGGCTTTTTGTTACCACTTTCTTACCATTACAATCCCGGGACTACCTCGGGATTCCGAGATTAACTGTAGATAACCCCGAAATCCAGGGATTAGAAAAATCTACCGGGATCGAATTCTCTAGCATTTCACCATCAAGGGGTGCGCCCTCATACAGGGATAGGCCTATATCCAGGGGTGGGTTACGATCTAGAGGTGGTACACCATTCAGGGAGGGGGCCTTCCAGAGATGGGCCCTATCCAGAAGTGGGCCCCCATCTAGGGGTAGGTCCTCTTCCAGATGTGGGCCCACCCGGCCTTTCTACTTAAACCTATGATTTAAATCTGTGTTTTCTTGTTTCTCCAGGTGCTATAGAACTGTTCACGAAACAGAACGCATTGCCTCAAGAGCTTCGTGCTATACCATACGATGTGAACAGTGTAATGCATTTTGGCCCGCGTGATTACAGTAAAAATGGACACAGAACCATCATATTTAGGGTACGTATAACAAGCCATGGAGTACCTGCAATGTTGAATAGTACCTCCCCCTTTACCAGGTGTCGTATGAGCCGACTGAGGTACGGGAACAGACAGGTGGCTGTATATCCACCCGTAACAGCACAGTTTGAATGCTATAAGGCGGCAGCATCCTCGTCGCGAAGTGGCGCTCTGCGATTGCCACCACACCAATATAATAATAAAACCAATTTTTTAACGGCTTAAAAACGTGGTTTATTTAATTTGGACGTTTTGAAACGTTGGACAAAGCGTTTTAGGCCGTAAAACAGTAGTTTTATTACATTCACTGACCATCAAACTGACAGTTTGATGGTCAGCCAAGGGCGCAAGAATGAAGCTCGACCAAAATGGCTATCTATTCCAAGGCTAGTTGAGTTAGTTCCTACCAGACATCTCGCATCTAATAAACAAAACGTCCCACTTCCAGGATCGCCGCGGCCCCGTAGTCCAGAACCGTCTAGATCTGACCAACTACGACTTGCGCAAGATAGAAATAGTCTATGGACCAGAATGCAGGGCGAGAGACAGGCAGGAGAAATTGGAGCTGTGCCAAAAATACCCGTCCACTTACAGGAAGAAACGTGAAGCGGAAGAAGCCCCGAATCTGAGAGTGAACAGGGACATCACACCAGCTCCCGACGATATAAAATCAAGTCTGAACAATAGCATTCAAGAGCTAGGCATTGAGGAGGAAGTACAGCAGGTAGTTGAGGTTATATACAAAGTGACAGCTAAAGCGCTTCAGAACGCGAGGGTCAAGTTCTGCAACGTCACGAAACCAGCATTGAGAGCTGGAACAGAGCAGGGCGAGAAGGCCTCCAGTCCAGACATATTTGGTATAATTGATACTATAGCCAATTACGCTCAGGCCATGGTCGACAATGCTGTAGCGAACTTGACAATCTTCTGCGAGGACTCGAAAGACTTCCACGCATACCAGAGGTCTGGTTGTCCGTTCTATGCAAAGGGTATAGACTGTCCACCTAAAGCATTCCGGTCGACAAGACCTGGCGCAGTTCGGTATAGCACACAGCACAGACCAGTGCTCGTTCAGTCGACGAAGCATTACGGTAAAGATCTAGTCATTCAATACCATTGGCGGGCACGGGAAAACGACACGCAAGCCGGTGACGCAGCTGCAGCTGCAGCTGGTGACAAAGAAACAACAAGAGACGGTAATGCTAGAAAGAAAAGGCATATTGACCTGGATGCGGTGACTAAATCTGGAGATGCAAACGAAGATGACGGATTGATCGAGCCAGGTGTTGGTGAGGCTGGTTCAAACGTTCACAAGGATGTACTGCGGTCTATGACTACGATATATCCACTGAAAAAGAGCGAAGATATGCGACGTCACCAGAAAAACCTTCGACAGAGATTTAAGTAAGTAACTTATCTATTTAATTTTAGATATATATATATATTTAACCTGCAGCAGCCTCCTTTAGTAGGGAGTGATATATGATACTCCAGCATGAGATAGACCTCATACAAATATCGTCTCCATTGGTACCTTACTCTCATCTCTACCGCCAAATAGTAGCTGCTGTATTCCGGTGAATAGAGAGAGCCAGTGAAAATACTGGGTAATGTGACATTAATATTTTCATGTAACAAGGTTGGCAACGCGCTAGATCCGCGCGCGATATCCTTGTGATGACACGATTGTGCTGCGGTAACGCTTACTAATGAGCGAACTGCGTGTATAGATTGCTGTCATGTTTGCTATCACGCGGACTGTATGCTTGTTAGGCGACTTGGTCTAATAAAAAAAACAATAATCCTCATAAGTCACTTCAAGTTGGAATTATCATCAACATTATCATCATATCAACCGTTGGACTTCACTGTTGTGTATTTCTCCTAAAAAAGGGGGATTTTCGCCCTTAAGCATTAAGGACAGCAGAACATCCATCTGAGTAGACTCTTCCAATTTTTCCTAGTGTTCTTTTTTTATATTTCATATTCTGAAACGATAATGGATGTGTAGCTGAAGTTGATTAAGGACAAATCTAAGACATACTTGCTCATTTGCTTTATATACATGCAATCAAACACCTCTTAGAAAGCCATCAATCTTCATGGAGGGATGTCGACAAATGTGGCATAGTTGACGATATATAACGGGTTTTAAACGCTTTATAATAATAATAATAAATTCCCACAACGTCTCATAAATTGATCTGACTCCGTGGTAAGTCGCTTAAAGCACGCGTGTTACGGACGCCAGACAACAAAGGAATCACAAATATACTACTTAAATACATATATTTTACACCCATACACAGAGCAAACACAAATATCATCATATAAATATTTGCTCTGGGTGGGAATTGAACCCACGACCCCTGGTGCACAAGACAGGATCACTACCATCTGCGCCATCGTTATTAAAACGAGGGCAGTTATATATAACTGCCCTCGTTTTATCTATGTTGAATAGAGACTTTGGGAGGTAAAGTAGCCTTTCTCGATAATTAGACTATCCAACACTGAAAGATTCATAAGTTTAGCGCTTTTACACAAACAAACAAACTAACCAACTATATTATATTATATATTATATTGGTATAGATTTTCATTTTACATTGATGTTTCGATCACCGTGAATTCGTTCTCAAGAGTGACAGATGTAATGTCAAAATATGTGAAGTGTATTGCTTCAACAAGGTTGAAATTTAAATTTAGAATATTCGAATTACCATAAATGAAAGAACTAATTGTGTTTTGTAAACTGCCAGTGTTTTGATGTTAGCTTTATCAAAGTGACGAGTTACGCTTGCAATGAGGATAAAATGATTATTATGGCTTAATCTTAAGAGATGGACGTATACCTCTGAGGACTTTTTTGTAGACCTTTTTAAGGTGTACAATACTGTAGTACATTATATTAATCTATCTCGTCGGGTTCAGCCAGTGTTTGCCATGTAATCGCAAAAATATGATATTTAATTGACGATATCACATTAGTAACTTTTAAAATTATCAGTGTTTCTCCACTATACTCGTATTATGCATGTATGCAATACCTTCTTCCTGAATTACACTATCTTTTAAAAAGAACCTCATCAAAATCCATTGTGATGTTTTAAAGATATAAGCGTACATAGGGAAAAGCTATAGACAAACAGCGAAAAGCTACTTTGTTTTACTATTTGCTGATAGAAAACTTATAAATATTATTATAAATCACATTTATCAATCTCATATACCAATAATAAACGATCCAGTCTCAGCCCATGGGTGATGACTTGTTTACAAGATGCAATGACATAGTTAAAATATTATTTGACTCACGTCATAACGTCCTGTGGGGTACCTGCAGAGTTGAATATGAGGTATACCCTTATACCAGGCGTTGTAAGAGGCGACCAAGGTACCGGAACTGACTGGATTGCGGTATATCCCAAAACAGCGTAGGTCAAATGCAACGCGACGGAAATTGGCAGCGTTCCCTTCGCAAAGCTGCTCTCTGTGATTGCTACCAGGCTTGCTTTTTTGGGGAGATGTATGTCCAGCAACAGACGCTCTACGGCTGTTATGATAAATAAGGAATATTGCAATTTACAGTGTAACGATTTTGATCTTTGATTATTAGGTTTCGTAGGTTCTATAAACATACTGGCGTTTAGGTAAATGTAAGTCAGTATGTATATAAATGTATGTTTATCTTCCTAATGTACTAATAACTTGCTGTCCCAGCAAACGTTGTTTTGCCAATTAAATTACATAAAACTACTAAAATGACTATGAAAAAGTAGGGGTTTGACAGAAGGGAGACTATTTTGTGTGTATGGTGAATCATAAAAAAATTTAAAATAAAAAGTTTTTAAAAGTAAAATATGTTGACAGCCGATACTTATGCTAAGATTAACGAAAATCGGTCGAGCCGTTTCACTGGAGTTCAATAACGTACACTGTGACACACGAGAATTTTGTATATTAGATAAATTCCCACATCTCGTTGACCTGACTCGGTGATAAGTCGCTTACGCGGACATCAGACAACAGAGCGATCACAAATATGATTCTTACATACATTTAGTTTATTAGATAAATGTCTGCTGCGGGTGGGGATCGCAACCATTGCGCATAAGATACAATCACTGCCATGTGCGCCATCGGTACCGCTATCAGTTTGAGATTATGATAGAGTCTTTAACTTTTTTACAGCTAGTCAAAAGACGCCTCGGCGTCCCATTGACGTATCGGCCACGCGACCTCCGGAGTGATTCGGCCTTAATAATTTATTTGTGGTATAAATAAATAATATAATAAATATGAATGCGTTATTTATTTTTAAATTTAAGTAAACAATACACTATTATTAATTCACTACGTCAAAGCAGCCATAGAGCGTCCACTGCTGGACATACCCATCCACAAGAAAAGAGGGCAGGCGGTCACGATCACAGACAGTAGCATCGCGATGAAAATCATACCAGCCATTAAAAGTCCACTGTCGGACATAGGCCCAAGAAAGGGGGTATGTTGCCCATAATTGCCGCGCTGGGCAAGCGTCTTGGCAATTCAGAGCGCAGCTTTCGCGACGGGTATGCTGCCCATCCCCGCCCTGTGCATTTGAGCTGCAGTGTTTCGGATGGATATGCCGCCATCTGTACGGTTCTGGTACCTTAGTCGCCTTTTACAACACGTGTTGCTATGGGATGTTCTATTCTACTCTGCCGGTAGCTCACGGCAAATGCCGTGAACTGTTTAATAATTATATTCTTTAATAAAATCATTAACAACTCAATATATATATTTTTTTATATTAATAAAATAAATAACTAATTTCAACAATAATAATAATAAATTATTTGCTAATAAATTAAAAAAATAATAATTTATCAACGGATGTGATCTTATCATGTGCGCTAAAAGTCGTGGGTTCGATCCCTATCCAGGGCAATATTTATATAATAACTAGCTGTTCCGGCAAACGTTGTTCTGCCATACGGTATAGGGTGAAAATTTACGGTTGTATGTATTTTAATGCCACATAGTAATAAAAAAAATTGTCCAAAAAATTTAAAAATATTTTAAATTTGAATAAACCTTGTCACTTAGGAGTACGAAAAATAGTAGTAATAGTTGATAGTTGCTGATTCTCGGACCTACAAAATATGCATATGGAATTTTATAAGAATCGGTCAAGCCGTTTACGAGTATGGTAACTATCACTGTGACATGAGAATTTTAGATAATTGGATGTTTTTAAGTGTTATATTTGTGATTGCTCTTCAAGGGATTTATCTCGGAGTTGGAGTTATTGTATAATTTCTTTAATTACCTATTTATTTCTACTTATAGACCCATGCGTGGGAAAACAGATAACAAAGGGTGGGACGCTTCGTTCATATCATTTGAAGCTGCAACTTATGATAGAAGGAAACGTGTAAAATCATCAGCGGAGGGTTCCCAAGAAAAAACAAGATGGAAGAAAAGGAATATTTATGGGCGACAAAGGTATACATATCTTTTGAACCCTAGTGTTCCTTTCTCGTGCTCCATAGGTCCGTACGCACCAACTTACTTAAAGGACAGATTCCAATTCCTATCTTCCTCTCACGAACGTAATCTCTGTTCTTCTAATACTCTCTCGCTCTCAACTCCTTCTCATCACTCTAGTTTTTTGAGAAACTCTTTTACAGTGACAGCTATACGACTCTGGAACGAGTTTCCGTTGAATATTAAGCAATCCCCAAACAAATTTATCCTGAAACGCTTTCTCCGTACTTTATTTACTGATGCTGCTTCTCTAACTTTATAACCCTATTTCTGATGTACGTTATTTTATATATTTTTTTTAATATTATATGCATTTATTTATTTTATATATATATTGTCTGCACCACTACGTGTAATGGTTGACTGGGAGATAATGCCAACTGGCATTAAGTCCGCCATTTGTACATTTTGTAATATTTCGTGCAATAAAGTTAAATAAATAGATTCAATCCCCATCCAGGATAAAGAAAATTGGCTCGATGGCGCATTTTGTAGGAATCCTATCTTGGGCGCTTAAAGTCGTGGGTTAGACCACCACCCAGTCCCACCAAGTACAAACATTTACGTGACGAATGTTTGCGTTCTGTGTCTTGGTGTTATTTATATGTATCTAAGTATTATATTTGTAATTCGTCTGTTTTCTGATATCCGTAACAGAAGTCCTTTAAGCTACTTATATTAAAGTCGGGTCAGGTGGATTTATTTATTATTTAAAAATATTTGTTCTGTGTGTTCACGCGTTAAATGTATTTAAATTTTCAAAAAATCTTTCTTAGTATTCCTCTACGTTATAAAAGGAAACATTGTGTAAATTTTCAAGTTTCTAACCCTTATTATTTAGGCCCTGCGTTGATGTGTCAGTCAGTCAACCAGCTTTTATTATTCGCCTCGCCTTCGCCAGTATTATTAATATGATGCGTACACAGTTCGATGTAGTAGGAATCACATGCTAGATATAGGACAAAACCATTTCTCAAACTCATTAGCAATTTTTCATATTAGACGACGTCGACAAACAAGCATACAGGCCGCGTGATAGTAAGCGTCACTGCAACCTGTATACTCTCGTGATATCACAAGGATATCACGCCGCACAGCAATGCGACTGCTATTTGGAAGTAGAAATAGGTATTGGCGTATTTGGGGTTGATATTTAGGGGTGGGTCTGGCCCTTGACATGCCATGGCTGATGCGATGACGTACTCACTCAGACGACAACTCTGTAGTTTTGTACTTTTGTAGTCGGAAGTTTAATATCCTGGAGTGGGCCCCACACCATCCTGGGGTCCCGGCCCTCATCTACGTCATCATTCCATAATTATCATCATTCCAGTCATTGGAAGTCACTGTTGGACATAGGCCTCCCTAAGAAAGGGTGAATTTTGCCCATAATTGCCGCGCTGGGCAAGCGTGTTGGCAATCATAGAGCGCAGCCCTCGTGACGGGGATGTTGCTGCCCATTCCGTCCTGTGCATATAAGCTGCACTGTTTCTGATGGAGGCCCATGTCCAGCAGTAGACTTCCAATGGCTGGTATGATGATGATGTGATGATACCGCCATCCGTCGACTTTGGTACCTTAGTAGCCTCTTACGACACCTGGTACAGGGGGAGGTACTATTCTACTCTCCCGGTAGCTTACGGCACATATACGCCTTTATAGACACCAATGGAAATAGGTGAGAGCTAGGTACCAATGCGACCTTGTGGATGAGGTCTACCTCATAACCTATCACCAGTCGCGTAGACATGTTCACAATAAAAAAAAGCCCTTTTTACAGGATTCGAACTAAAAGCACACCGTACGATGAAGCTTCGTCCACCGAGGTAGATTACAGACCAATAAAGGTACCGCTTTCGAAGATGAACAAAGAGTTCTATAAAGAAAGGAAATGGCCCGGCGGCGTTGTAAGATACATACTGCAAGAAGAGTCGGGTTGTAAGTATATAGCAGTTTTTTGTTAGATGCCCCCGACGGCGAAGATGGTAGCGATCCTATCTTGTGCGCCAAGTGGTGTGGTTTCGTCGTAAGAGGCGACTGAGGTACCAAAATCGAAGGATAGCGATATATCCGCAACAGTGTAGATAAAAAACGGCGGGGATGAGCAGCAGCATCCAACACGCTTGCCCAGCGACGCAATTATGGGCAAAAATTCCCCCTTTTTTGAGGGGCTTTGTCCAGCAGTGGACTACCAATGGCTGATGATGGTGATTCTAATGCAAGCACGCGCGGTTTTACCCGTGTTAAGTTGTAGAACAAACAAAGTATCAGTTATGTTTCGCTGTTATTTGTCCTAGCGTTATATAGCTATACATGCTATGTAATACAGATTTTTGCTGATCTAACAGTATAGGACGGTCAGTCGGAGATTCTCCTTTACTACAAAAATCACTTGCTATTTTAAAGAAAAAGATGAAGTCGCGAGCATCAGCTAGTGAAAAATATATATTATTATTTTTAGATGACATGGAAGACGTAAGACGGAGGTTGGCAGAAGTGGACCTCATCCTGAGAGCCAAGACCTGCGCCAGGATCGAGGAGATCACTGAAGCAGACGTGGAGAGGTACGAAGACTACCTGGTGGTGGACACGAGCGCTGACTACGTCACCGGCAGAGTGGGAGGAAAACAGGTATGATTCCTATTCTTGCGAGGTACCGGTTGAGTAAAATAGTATCTCCCCCTTGTAGCAGGTGTCGTAAGAGGCGACTGAGGTACTGGAACTGACTGATTGCGGGATCGTATCTTATGCCATTGACTCTAATTTTTTTTCCTTTTTTAACGATTTAAAAAAAATAATTAACTGTATTTAGAATTGTTTTGTATTGTAATCAAAATTCCACTTCTTTACCGCCGCTAAAGGAATTTCGCAAACTCCAAATCTTAACAATGCAAAATTGTACACTACTAGCACTTGTTATCTCAAATAATAATAAGTGAGTAAAGGAGTGGAGCTAGTTCAGTAATTTTATTAGAATAACTAGCTGAGTCCTTCTCCGCGCTGAGACTTGGTCGGCGCGTGATTAGAAGAACTTCGAGTAGCCTATTTTCTTTTCCAATCCCACCCATCTTTATACATACCAAAATTCATCAAAAGCCATTCATCGTCAATTATTGGTTCTGCGGTTTTATTGTGATTAGTGAAGAAAATTATTCGTTCCTGACTGCATCTCAAACACAACACGGTGTTAAGCAGATTTGCCGATGGAAATTGGTAGGGGTTTGAGGCGCAAACAACACGTATCCTTACATTTCTGTGCAAATCATTATAGTTAATAATCTATTTGTTATTCTGATTTATTTATATTGTTGTTGTTTCATCAAAAGCCATTCAGTAGTTTTTGCATGAAAGAGAAACGGAGATACAACAAAACAAAATAAATTAAAATTAAAAAGTAGAATTTATATTTACTATCCTTTTTCATTATTATCGGTTACTGAATAATAAAGTTTATATTCTTATAGATAATTGACTCGTAAAGAAAATACCTCGTGAAGAAATACTTTATACTAAACTAGCTGTCCCGGCAAACGTTGTTGTGCCAATTATATTATATAAATTACTAAAATGACGATGAATAAATAGAGTTTGGTGATAGTAGGGTGACATTTAAGGGTTGTACGTATTATGAAATACCACACAATAATTTTTTTTTGTGGTGAACACCCCTTATCACATAGACGTTTGAAAAATTGATATTAGCCGATTCTCAGGCTTACTGAATATGCATAAAAACTTCATAAGAATCGGTCAAGCCATTTCAGAGGAGTATGGGAACGAACATTGTGACAAGAGAATTTTATATATTAAAAGATAGAAGAAGTTTATTATTGGAAACTCAAGATTAAAAAACAAAACATACAAAAATGTGTCACCAAATGGCAGACTCAAACTAAATTTTTGGAATTAAAAGAATTATTACATACATTTCTATTTACAGAACTTCGGTTCTCTCGAGCTGTTTCGCGGAGGGCAACATATACAACACGCCGCCATGATGGTCATGGCTATGTTGGGCTTCTATTTTGAATTGGCGCGCCACGATAGGGACAAGTATGTTCGTGTGCATCTCCGCCACGTGCGGCCAGGTGAGCCTCGTAACTAATGTCAATGACGTCATCAAAATGCTGCATTAAAATTAATTTGAATTACTTTGACAACTCAAATATTAACGTTAACAAATATGCAAAATAAAGTTTCTTGTAACAAAAATGAAAAGGTATTATTTTAGAAGCTCTTTAATAGATTTTGGCTTACTTTCCAAATCCAAATACAAGATGGATATACTATTTATTTCTAATAGCTGGTCCCACTTTTTCTTCTGTTATTATTAAAATCAGAATGCATGAATAAAATATAGTTTATATTATCTAATAATAATATGTAGCTATTACTAAAAGAATTCAATTAAAGAGTAGTTGTTGAGTATATTCTTTCCAAAAAAAAAAATACAAATCTTATCATAATATTAGTAAAGATAATAGATTGAAATGTTTGCACATAGACAAACTCCACCATTTCGAGAAGATACGTGCGGACGCCACGTTCCCCTTGGAGTATGACTACGCCAGCGCCACGCACCCCGCCTGGCAATTCTGGCGGCAGCTCGGCAAATCTGGAATATCTACCGTGGCAACATACAAAGACAAGGTAAATACAGGTTCCGCTCGACAACATCCCTACTAATATTAAAAATGCGAAAGTAACTCTGTCTGTCTGTCTGTCTGTCTGTCTGTCTGTTACACTTTCTCGCTTAAACCTCTCAACCGATTTTGATGAAATTTGGCACAAACAATCTTTAGGCTCTTACATAGGCTATTTTTTAATTCCAAAAAAAGGGTTGTGAGGGGTCGAAACGGGGGAATAAAAGTTGTATGGAAGTATCGCTATTTTTGGAGCTAGACACTTGAAACTTATTTTTCAAGCCATTGATTCGATGTAAATAAACATGACATTCAAAGTTTATATAAGTTAAGGTAGAGAGGTATGGTACCCAAAAAAAACTTTTTTACGCGTCCTTAACGCCTGCAAATTTTTACCCGCAAATCTGCTTTTAATCGTACTATGTTCGATATGCAGACAGGAACGAACGCCTTTGTATGTAATAAAACTATAAAACTTATTTTGTGGACTTTCACCCTACCACACCAAATTTCTACAACTTTATTCGGATATTATAAAAATTTGTGTGATTAGAGTCTCTTCTGTTAACCGCAGAACCAATTTTGATTAATTTTGGTATGTATAAACATAGATGAGTACGATTGGAAAAGAAAATAGGCTTCTCGAAGTACTTGCCATGCGCAGATAAAGTCGCGGGCATCAGCTAGTAACTTATATAAACACCTCCGATGCCCTCTCACTGATACTCCACAATCACAAACACCCTTTTCAGCGGCGAACAAGTACAGTCCTTGAGCCCTAACCGACCGTATACCGTAACCGAGCGGCCGGGCTCACTCTCCTCCGTCTTCTTTTGCAAGAAAAAAATACTTCATCCCCTACGACGGCCACTCAAGCCTAGGTCGAGCCTCAGAGGCGCCCTCGTGTGATCAGCTATCAACCCCGCTTAAATCCTGCGAAAGCGCTACGCGTGGTCGTCCCTGTATGGTTCGCATAATCAGACATAGGGTCGCTCGTAAATGAGGTCGCTGGAATCGATGTCTGAGCATTCCAGAATTAGGTTCTCCCAAAAAAAACAGGTAACAATACCAGTAACGAACTCATCATCATCATTATATCAGAATTGACAGATGGCGGCATATCCATCCGAAACAGTGTAGCTCATATGCACAGGGTGGGGATGGGCAGTAGCGTCCCCTTCGCAAAAGGTGCGCGCAGAGCGGTAAATATGGTCTGAATTCTCCATTTCTCGGGGAGGCCTATGCCTAAGCAGTGCACTTGCAATGGCTGATATCAAGAAACCAAGTAACCTGTAGTTCACATTTCAATATCGCCAGCAAGCACTACTACATATATTGACCAGTTGAAATAACAGGAACTTAAATTTATAAAAAAGGGTACAAAAAAATAGTTTCGTTCCTGTCTGTTAGACGTTTAGGGTAGTTGGACATTTTGCTACTTAGACGTATTGATAGTAAAGCGAAAGTGGATGGTAAAAAAGTATATTATTTCCAAGCCTTTTCAATAAAACTGTTGCGGGTATCGCAATTATCAAGTTGTATATTTGTTTATCAATCATAAAATACAGTGCTTACAAAACAACATTTTGCCGCCAAAACTAAAGTTGTCAAAAGTCTATTAATACTTTTTTTATTTTATTTTAAATAGCTTGATTCGAACGAAAGCTAAACCTTTACCTTTGAATGGTTTATGTCTATTTTTAGGTCTATTTTATATACAATATTTTATTAAACCTTTGTGTACATAAACAATATAAATAGCAAACTATGATGCCAGATACCGTGGGGTACCGGCAGAGAAGAATCCCTAACTCTCTCTGTACTAGGTGTCTTAAGTGGCGACTGAGGTACCGGAACCAATAGATAGCGGTATATACATTCGAGACAGCGTATCACTACGTCTGCCCAGCGTGGCAATTATGGGCAACATTCCTGCTGTCTTAATGAGAATTATGGCCTGCAATGGACCCTCTATGACTGCCATTATAATGATGCAATATTTTTTGCAGGACCCCGACGGTACGATAATGAAGAGCTTCGGTCAAAACAACAAATTGCTCTCGGACTTTGACATCATAAAAATAAACAGCGTTTATGGAACTAAATGTTTCGAGAAGAAACGAAAAACAAACCGAGAGAGAGCGCACATCGGAACGTATAGAAGTCATAGATTGTGATGGAAATAATAATTAGAAATAAAGAAACATTGAATTTATTCAACATGAATGGTTTGTTTTTACACGCTTTATATTAGCTTCAGTTACATATATGTGTGTATTTTTGTAACCGACTTATTAGAAGTTGAGTTTGCCCCTTTTTAGACGAACAGATTTATTTGAAAGTCACACACATCAAGAATCGGTGCCAATACAATGTTTCGATAAGATTTTCTCATTACCATGATCAGGATCCTCAGGATGAAAGAAATTTCTCTGTGTAAGAGCAAGTGAGAGCCCGCAGCCTGCGCATGCGCACCGTCAACCTAATTTCCAGTATAAATTTTCATCTAGTTGATATTATTTGACAATAAATCGAAGTAGAAAGTGAAAAATAAATATAGTTTAGAAACAGTAAAATATACGCTTTTAAAATACATCAAACTAGAAAGTAAACATATTTTTTATATTTTCAGATCTTTTTAGATTACTACAAGTATTTTTTGTTTATCATTATTTTCGCTTGGTAATAAAACATATTTTTTTATGTTTTAGCAGCGATCCGCGTTTTTACTTAGATAGTTTCATTTTTCGTCTGACTGAAAATGTACCTTATGTCACTGGCTGATAATATAACTTTGTATTATTAAAAAAGCTTTTGAAATCGGTCCAATGGTTTATAAGTTCTTTTTAACTTTTTTACTCAAGATGAATGTCGCTTTCTATCAGTAATAGAAGTTCTAAAATCGGTTCAAAGGTTTTTGAGTCTATTCGTTAAATTACATTACAAATACCATTCCTTTATAATCTTCCATCTTCTATGTATATAAAATGAGAAGTTGACTAACTGACTAAATGACTGCCTGACTGACGGACTGAAATACCAAGTCAGAGCTATAACTACTTATTAGGGTTGGAAGCTTGAAAATGTTTATAAGGATACCCTTTATAATGTATGGGGGTACTAAAAAAGGATTTATGAAAATTCATCTCGTATAGGGGTAAAGTTGTATTGTATTTATAAATATACGGATTAGTAAGTTGAAGTTGGATTGGGCAGGGCATTTGGTACGCAGAACCGATGGCCAATAGAGTCATAACGTTCTGGAGTGGAGACCACGCACCGGCAAGCGCTGCGTAGGGCGTCCACCCGCAAGATGGACAGACGCTCTGACTAAAACCGCAGGATCACGGATACAGGCCGCATACAACCTGTTCTAAGAAGATTATTTGGGAAGGCCCATGTCCACCAGTGGACGTCTTATGGCTGATATGATGATGATGATTGTGAAAAATATAATATATTTCTTATGCATTTATGTCTGATGTCTGAGTAGAATTTAAGTATTAGGTTCATCCGAAAACAATATAAAAGACTATGATGGAATCTACCACCTGACCTACCGGAATATCTTCTTGCAAACAGTGACATTTGATCTTCGCTAAATGCATCCATAACGAGCCGTATTCTTTTTTGAAATATCAAAAATAAGAATATATTATTTGATAACTATATATTCAAATCGTTAAAAACAACCTTAAAATATTTGTACTGGTTAAAAAGCTTATGGAACTATAAGTTTTAATTATTTTCTTGCATCGTTTCGTGCTCTAAGCCACTCTCAAACATATCGTAGTGTTTGCTTAGGCTGATGTCACTTTTGCTCACCACATCGAAGACAACGTTGGTCGTTGCAAAAGTGCGTTTTCTAACTATACACTTCTCCATTGAAATCATTACGCTGACAGCTGTGAAATGATTAACCTGTTTAGTTAACAAATCGTCATTTAAAAACTAAACAAACACGGTTTCGTAAATAACGCTCCAATTGACATAAAGCACCACAACACCACGCTATTTAATAATAAAAAAATATAAATTAACACGCTACTATTAACTAAACTGAAATTTTTCGATCGGCAATTTGGTTTCTAGCTAACTTTGGTTAACAGCAAAAACGTTTGTACCTGTAATCTTATTTTGGGCCGAATCAATGATAGTTTAAATGGAGATAGAAAGGAGAAATAAAGACACGCTTATTCAGTATCCACATGCCATTATTAATATTAATATGACTAATATTTAAAAAAATAATACACCAAAAAAATAAATAACTCTTCCAATCACTTATCAAATAAATAGGTATAGTTTTATATAAATACCTAAACAATATAGAACAAACTTACTAGGATGATCAGTAGTAGGAACTATCATACGTTCTGTTTTGCATTCTTCTTTCCAATGAAAAAACATTTTCTTTATGACGGCCATCACAAGCGCAATCATAAATATGCTTAGACCAAACAATATTGTATACAGCGCCATTTAAATAGATTTCAATATTGGATTGAACCATTTTATTTACCACAGCATATCTTTGTTATTATTATTTGACATGATTATCATAACAACTCTTTGACAGTTGAACAATCGGCGTGATAAAAAAGGATATATCCTTGAACGTCAATAAAATTAGCAAAACTGTAATGAGTTAAGGTCAATAAAAAAAGCAAAGATTTTATATTCTGTGGTTTTTGGCGGCTACGCATGGTCATGCAGTAGAGATTAGTGGCGCGAAACAATGATACAAATATTCGATCGTGAAAAACTATTTATAAATGTTTAATTGATTTTTCTGTGCATTATGTGTTGAATTACATGATATTAGTTTGCTAAAATGGATATCGATGATTACGGTAAGCATATTTCTAGTTGTTTGGTTCATATAATTAATAAATTAGAGAGGTTTTTGAGTATTGATTGATCATAAAATTCTGTTGTGTTGTGTTATTGTATATTAATTTTTCAATATATCAACCAATAGTGCATTTTATACCGTTCCAAAGATAACATAATAGACAAATAGGACTTTTTATTAACAAATACATAAAAATAGTAATACACCCTTACTTAAATAGTAATATACCAGAGAACCAGTCTTACGAGAGGCAACTTTTTGAGCATAAGAACTCTTTTTGAAACTCGAAATGTAGAACTAACACAAAAAGATTACTTATTTGCACAGTTTAATTATACCTATATGTCGTATCATCAGCCATTTTGAATGCCTCTACGGCGAGCGCACTTAAGTTCCCTTGGTGTGAATTAGGCGCAGGGGCCATGATTTACCACAAATGTTGGGGTTAATGGCCTAACATACGCATTTTTTCGCTTAAAAATTAAATTACTTTCTAAATTGGGAATACCCATCTAAACATAAACCATTGTAAAAGTTGCTTACAGTTACTGATTACCGTATTGAGCGTGTTAACCACTACGTCTCAATTATAACATATTAGCACGCCCCATGAGAATATGGAGATAAAATAAAGCTTATATTAGATAGTGTAACTTTCGTTGCCGTAGAGTACCGGTAGACTAGTAAAGTACCCCTATACCTCGTGTCGTAAGAGGCGACTGAGGTATCGAGACCGACAGATGCTAGTATATCCACCAGTAGCTCAAATGCAACAGGGTGGGGATGGGAATCAGCATTCCCATTGCGAAACTCTGCGATTACCACCATGCTTGCCCAGCGCGGCAATTATGGGCAAATTACCTCCACTTTAGGGGAGGCCAATGTCCAGCAGTGGATGTCTTATGGCTCCTATCAAGATAAATGTGAGAGTAACTTGCTATTAGTGAAGAATTTTGATACGGATCCGGAAGTTTTGCAGTTTATTTGTTACAAACTTACAAAATAACAAATCTTGTTTACAAATATCTATTTTTTTTAAAATAAAACAGGCTACGTTGTTAGGTAAAGATGTAAATGGTGAAAGATGTTTTTTTAAACGGTTTCGTAGTTTTTGAGTTAAATCGTGACAAATAAACAAAATTTTCTTTTTTAATATTATCATTACTATACTATTGACATAATAAGAAATAAAAAGTCTACAAAAGCAAACACATTTAACATATAAGTAATTTATTAAATTCTTTTCAATTTAAAATCAACCTGTTTTCATTTTATTCCAGTAAAACACATAGCAAATAAATATCGCTTTGCGATAACTATAGCAGTATTAAAAGAGAAACCTCCAGATGTCTCTATAGAAAATTTCATACAAGATATTAAAAATAAACTAAACGATCAAACCAAAGAACTGGATATAACGGTTTGCAGCGATGACTTTGATTTTGATGATGGACTGCATAATGACAATGATTTTCATGATAATGATAGATTTAATGAAACAGAGACCACTATATGCAGTGAATCGATTCTCAAAAATTACGACATGAATGTATTTAATGGTGAAAATATTAATATTGGAAATCGGAGTGATTTTAACCATAAAATATTGGATAAGGTATGTTCTAATCTATATATTCTATTCAGCTGTGTGGTAGAAGCAGAATAGTATAGTACCTCCCCCTGTACCAGGTGTCGTAAGAGCCGACTAAGGTACAGGAACCGACAGATGGTGGTGAATCCACCTAAAGCAGTGTATTCAAATGCAATGCAATTTACATTTGCCACCACTAGATACCCCAATCTTCGGTTCGGTTTAAAGACCCAGACCAGTAGATCCTGAGATTAGCGCGTTTAAACAAACAAACAAACAAACTCTTCCGCTTTATAATATTAGTATAGATTGGTATTGGATACTCATTGAATTACCTTCCAGCGCTATCTGTTAGAATTTTCTGGCACTCACAGATAATTATAACTTCTCTATATAATAAACAAATAATTTTCAAATAAATCATGTATTGCAACTATAAATTGAAGTATACACAATCGTATATCTCAATTTGTGCAGATCTTTCTGTATATAGATACAAAATATGTATATTGAATTGTTATATTTGTGATTCCTTTATTGTCGGTTGTCTGTATTACACGTACCTACTTTAAACGACTTATCTCCGAGTCAATGTCTGAGATGTTGTGTTAATTTACTTATTTTATTGATTATTATTTATTATTTCTTTAGGACACATCACCACAGTGTTCGGATATAAATAACGAATTAAACCAACGTTTAACACAAGATTTAGACGCCACTTTTTGTCCTACACTAAATAACGGTCAAGAACAATACTTGACCAATTTTAATTCTGACAAGGATATAAATACTACACCAATAGAACAAATTAATGGTAAACCAAATGATTTCAATCTAAATAAAACTGACAACGAAACAAAAGCATCAAAAGATCTGTCTAATATTAATAAAGCAATTTTAAATGATCAAATAAATGACGAAGCGAATGAACTATATATCAATTTAAATGAAACGGATACTCAAGCTACAATACTGTACAGCGTACACGGGTATACACAACAGTATGACTGTACTCATGTCAGCCAAAGCCAATACAATCAAATAGTGTTGCCAGAAAACTTGTTAAAACGTAAACCAAGAATTATTCATTCAAATGAAAACTTGTTATTGAACAATGAGAACTACGATACAACCAAAACTATAACATACGAGATAAATATTAATAACAAACAAGAAAACGTAATAGAAAATAAACTCAATACATTTATTAATTTAAATAAAAACAATAAATCAAATGAAACCGTAAAAGAAAATAATGATGACGATGAAGTTAATGAAACCCCGATTTTAAATGAAAACATAGATGAACAAATGAATGTAGACAGTGTGGATATGTATACACAAAACGAAAATACATTTATAAATGAAATTAATGATATAACCGAGGAAACAACAGAAACAGAAGAATTGATACCGTTCAAAGTGATAGAAGAAATGAACAAAGTGAAATGTTATTTGAACAGAGGTTCAGATAGAAGAATCATTAGTGATGGTTCTATAGAATCAGGATACAGAAGCGACAGTCAATCGAGAAGTTCATACAAGAATTGTAAGTAGTAAATTTGAGCTCTTTCAGAAGAGCACCAAAGGTAGACCTAGAAAGACCTCTGCATTGGTACATCATCATTATGGCAGTCATAAAACGCCCACTGCTGGACATTTGCCTCCCGAAAAAAGGGGGAATTTGCCCATAATTGCCAAGACAGGAATTCCGCTTGCCAATCCTTGTTGCAAGATACAATGCTTCAGGATATACCGCCATCTGTCGGTTCCGGTACTACAGTCGCCTCTTACGACACCTGTTGCAGGGGGAGGTACTATTTTACTCTACCGTTATCACATGGCCAACGGCATTGATATCTCACTCTCATTTATTTCTACCAAACAGCACTATTTGGTTAGCGGTGTCTTTATGCGCGTACTATTGTACCGGGTAAAATAGTACCTCTATCTGTACCTGGTGCCGTAAGAGGCGGCCGAGGTACCGGAACTGACAGTATACCACCGGATATACCAATACCCAATATATCAGTAGGCAGACCGGTATATCCACCGGAAGTAGTAAAGCTCAAAAGCAACAGGACAGTGTTGGGCAGCAGCATTTCCGCCGCCCACCACATCTACCCAGCGCAGTAATTATAGACAAATTCTTTCTTTTTTGGGGAATGTTTATGTCCTATGCCTAAGTTCAACAGAGTATTCCAGTGATTGATATGCTGATAATGATGAAGACGTGATTTCTTTTATCATACGAGTCCTTACGGCTCCTGGGTTGTCGAAGCGCTTCCCGCAAACGCTGCAAGCGTAGTTGCGTCCAGCTACGATCGTAGCAGTGGACGTTTAATGGCTGCAATGATGACGATGATGTTGATGAAGGAAAACTGACCTGACCGCTACGCTGACCTGATTTAGCGTGCTCGCGATCATTAATTAGATATACATGAGGTAGATCTCATACAAAGATCGTCTGTTGGTACCTCACTCTCACCTATCTCTACCGCCAAACAGTTCGCTGCTGTGTTCCGGTTTGAAGGGTGAGAGTGGCTGTGAATTTACTGGGAAATGTGACATAATATCTTCAAATCACAAGGTTGGCAACGCGGACTGCGGGAACGCTTTCTGAAACGCGGACTGTAGGCTTGTTAGTCGATTTGGTCCAATAATTTTGGGATACCCATCCCAAAATGAGCCCTTCCGAGATTTGCTTAACTTCAACGATGTATCATTTTCTTCTGTAGCTCTGCAGTTATCAATGGGCTGGTTGAACCAGTCTGCTCATTGTCTGTTTGTCTACATAGTACAGAGTCGTACGATCGCGAACACAGAGAAGATAGCAGAAGAAATAGCTAAGGTAAGTGAAGACACGAGCGATGCCGCAAGTGGTGGTAGTGTCGTGGGTTCAGTGCCCATTTAGGACAAACATTTATATGATAATATTTATGTTTGTTCTGTGGGTGTTAAAATATTTAACACAAGTGATTTCGGTGACTTTCGGAGTCATGTCAATGAATGTGATATCGTAATATTATATTATAGGTTTCTTTGTAAAAAAAAAGTATATTCAGTATAGTCTAGTATAGTCTTACTAGTTATTGCCGGCGACTTCGGTCGTGTTTTATCCATAGCTGACAATTTTTTCCAGACTTATACCACGGGAACTCCATATTTTCCAGGTTAAAAAGTGACTGTTCCTGTCTTTTTCTACAGAGCTTAAACTATCACTGTAAAAGATATCACGTTAATTTATTTATCTATTAGCGCCCCGCGGTTTCACCCGCGCTAAATTGCAGAACTTTTATACTACCTTTGCACCCCCCTTTTACCCCCTTAAGGGATTGTTAAAAAAAAATATTTTACATGTGTTTCATAACCTTAAATAAAGTCATTTTTTACTGATTTTCATTCGAATAACTTCAAAGACAAAACACACCAAAGATTTTGCGACCTCGTGTTACCTCTTTAGGTGATGTAATTTCAAAAATCCTTTCTGATTGCTCCACAACGTTAGAAAAGGAAACCCTATGAAAAATAACATTTTTTTAACTCTTTTAGTTAAGACACTGCGTTGAAATGCGTCAGTCAGTTAGTTTCTCCTTCTATATATATATACAGATTCCTCTATTGTCTGTTGTCCGTAACATGCGTGCTTTAAGCGACTTATCACAAAGTCAGGACAGGAGTAAAATATTATTATTCTTACTAATATTATAAATGCGAACGTAACTCTGTCTGTCTGTCTGTCTGTTACGCTTTCCCGCTTGAACCTCTCAACAGATTTTGATGAAATTTGGCACAGACAATCATTAAACCCTGAGAAAGGACATGGCCTTTTTTAATTCCTAATAAGGGTTGTAAGGGGTCAAAAGGGGGATGAAAAGTTGTATGGAAGTATCGCTATTTTTAGAGCTAGAAACTTGAAACTTATTTGTCAGGCCATACATTATGATATAAATAAACATGACGTTCAAATTTATATAAGTTAAAGTAAAGGGGTATAGTACTAAAGAAAACTATTCCACGCGGACGAAGTCGCAGGCACAATTAGTTAATAATAAAGCCAAAAATATGAAACTGCAAGGTGGAGCGTTGATGGTAATAATGGTTCAAATCACGGTCATTAACTTAATTGAATGAACATGAGCCGAGAGGTACCGGCAGTGTAGAATAAGATACCAGAACCGACAGATGGCGGTATATCCATCTGAAACAGAACAGTAACAGTAGCTCAAATGTAGAGAGTGGGGATGGGCAGCAGCATCCCCGTTGTAAAAGCTGCATCGCCCAACGCTTGTCAAACATGGCAATTATGGGCAAAATTTACCCTTTCTTGGGGAGGTCCATGCCCAGCAGTGGACTTCCAGAGGCTGTAATCATGATGATGTTATTAGGTTCTAGGTCAATTAATAGATAGATTGCATGAAGAAGAAACGTATCCTTCTTTCCTGGACGAATTGCTGGACAATGTAGAGTTTTTAATACAAGGAATAATAGGAGGTGATAATTCTGAAGATAACATTGTAAGTAGTTATTTATATATCTATTTTTTATTTATATAAATTATAAAAGTGGCACGACTGTCTGTTCATAGAGGTGTGTTGGTTCCAACACTGACATGTGGTAGTGAATGTTGGGTATGGCAGAAGAAGCACGCGAGTAGAATAAATGCTGTTGAAGTGAGAGCAATTCGAAGTATGTATGGTGTGAGTTTGAGAGATAGATTATATAATAGTGTGAAAAGAGATCGATGTGGTCTAAAAGATTATTTCACAACGATAGAGCAAGGAATGTTGAGACGGTTTGGACATGTAGAAAGGATTGATGAAAGTAGAATTACTGAGCGAAAATTAATGGAAGAGTTGGTATACCAACCATGGTTTCGGTAGCTCATCGGTACCCCGGTATGGTAACGATGCGGGTTCGAGTCCCGCCCGTCCTGTCACCAGAGACATTTTGTTTTTTTTTTACAAAAAATCATCTTACATTTTCATTACTATTTTACTCTGCCGTGAAGTACTGGCAGGGTAGAACCCTTCCCCTGTACCAGGTATCGTAAGAGGCGATAAAGGTACCAGAACCGACAGATGGGTGGGGATGGAGCATCCCCATCGCGAAGCTGTGCTCTGCGATTGCCAACACGCGTGTCCAGCGCGGCAATTATGGGCAACATTCCCTTTTTCTTGGGAAGGCCTATGCCCAGCAACTATGCATACTACCTCTGAAAGTAATCTAACATTTCAGCTCCTGAAAAAAGACGAAGACATCCACAAACTGTTCCTCCTGAACAAATCGGTGCATATACAAAAATATACAATAGAAAAACTCACAGACAGACTACAGGACGTACAGAAACATTTGTCGAATAAAGAGCTAACATTTGAAATGCACAATGTTGACTCGACCGAGAATTTGTGTTACATATTCCACGTGCTAGAGAAGATATTGGAGAGATATATGAAATACAAAATCGGGTCGAGTCAAATGTCCCAGAAGAACTCACAGAACGAGTTCCCAAAGAGAAGTGCAATCACACAGATGTGGAGGAAGAAGTGGAATCCCGAACTACCCCAAAACGATAACCCGACCAAAACATGTGTACTTGTAAAATGCAATGCAGTCTTGAATGATATAGTCGTATCATGCATGGAGGGGTACAGCCTTGTTGCATTTTCTGCATTACAGTGTTTTAATATATTGCAAAGCTGAGTGTGTTGTGTTTTCATTCAATGATCACCGTGGGCGGGGATGGGCAGAATTCCTGTCGCATAGCTACTCTGCGGTAGCTGCCACGTTTGCTATGCACCTGTACTGGGTGTGAAAAAGAGAAGCTTAAATGTACAGGGCGGGGATGAGCAGTAACGTGGAGCTACTTTTCCATTGCTGTCAAGTCTGCCAAGCGCGGTAGTTAAACGTTAAACGTTCCTCCGTCTCTTTGGAAGGCTTTTGTCTGACAGTGGACATCCATTGGCTGACATGACGACGTCCACTGCTGGACATGGTTTGCCCCAGATGTTTTCTAATAGTGGCGTGGTACATCAAAGGTCGTAGGTTCGAACTCCATCAGGACAAATAAAATTGTTCTATTTATTACTTTTGACGATTTCGAAGTGCTTGTAATGAGCATTCTTGAATAAAGAATATTTTTATTTGATCTAACACGGGCTACTTTTTATATCGAAAACATGTATTATGTAGGACATATTAGGACTTTTTATTTATCTCAGGGAGCGACATAGACTTTTTAGGGATGAGATGTAAATGAAAGACTTCGTAGACAATGTCGCAGACGGGAAGCTAATTTATAATCATACTACTTACATACACACATCACGCTTGAGTCGCACCGCGGTAGACAGAGACTATGGATCTCTACTTGCTACGAACTTGGCATACATCTCTCGCTTCTCTTACTCGCATTAGTCTTTTCATACACGCTCGTTTATTTACTCCTGACCTGGCCCTTCTTTAGTACCTCTTCTACCTGGTTAAGATATGTTCACCTCGGTCGTCCTATACCAACTCTTCCATTCACTTCGCTCTATATATTTGTGCAGTCATTCTTAATAATAATATGTAATATCACATAAAAAATGCTGCATAGTGTTAATGAAGTCCCTGACCCCTATATTAGGTTTATCACCTGTGTTACAGAGGTCAGTGCCCCCCTTAAATGAACTAGAATTGCAAACTTTATGATAACAATATCTCTACTAATATTATAAAGGCGAAAGTAACTCTTGTCTGCCTGTTACGTTTTCCCGCTTAAACCTTTCAACCGATTTTGATAAAATTAGGCACAGACAATCTTTAGACCCTAAGAAAGGACATTGGCTATTTTTTATTCGAAATAAGGGTTGTAAGGGGTGAGAGGGGGATGAAAAATTGTATGGAAGTATCGCTATTTTTGGAGCTAGAAACTTAAAACTTATTTTTCAAGCCATTGATTCGATATAAATAAACGTGACATTCAAAGTTTATGCAAGTTATGGTAAAGAGGTATGGTAAAAAAAAAAAACTATTCCACGCGGACGAAGTCGCGGGTAACCGCTAGTAACTAATAAATTATTTTTAACTAATTACACAAGTTTAGTCGTACAATAAAGACTCAGTTTCTTCGAAGTTAAGGGTTAGCAATCATTTAATCACCTTAAATTTAGCCTTCCTGAGTGATAATAGATTTAAGTCAACTTTTTAAGATATTTGGAGAAGTACCTATGTATGCAGAGGAACATTTTGAATAATCAATTCTACTTTCATCCATTCTTTCTACATGTCCCCAACTATAAATATAATCATTAATTTCATAATCATTACGTTCTTTAACACCTCCGGAACAATCGCAGGGCGGGTCCAGCTTAAACTCCGTTTTTTTAGACTCCAGTTGTCCCCAGTACATATGAGTCTGTCTCACTCTCACCTAATTCTACCAAGCAATGTTCGCATTCCTGTTTGAAGTAGGAGAGTGATATTACTAGGTATTGTGACATACTATCTTCCAAGTCACAAGGTTGGACGCGCTAGTGATATCCTTGTGGTATCACGAGCGTGTATTGGCTGCAGTGACGTTTACTGTCACAGGGTCTGTATGATATTTTGTTGTGCTGATCTATTACAAAAAAAAGTAGACGAAGGACTTCGGCACAAAATAAATCATTTCATATATATATTGCTTTAATTTATTAATTTATTTAAATAAATCTGTGTTAGTTAAAAGTAAAAAATACAAGTCAGAGAATAAATAATTTATCATTCACTTATCACATAATTTGAGATCTATCATAATACAAAGGCTTATTTCAAAATACATTTTACAGTACATAAAACATGATTTCCAAATAGACATGGCTTATTCGCTAGATGGCGGTATCAACCCTCATAGCAGCTGTACACATCAAACATCAAGGCGAATTTTGCCCATAATTAAGCTGGGCAGGCGTGCGACGGGAATGCTGCCCATCCCCGCCCTGTTCCATTTTAGCTGAGCTGTTTCGGGTGGATATACCGCCATCTGTTCGCCTTTTACGGCACTAAACCCCAGACTCGGGTGCGTAGTAAGAAGACAACTCTTCCTCTAGTTTATCCTTTTCACAAACTTCTCTCAGGTGCCGATTGAGTTTGTTGTTTTCCTGAAAACATAGTGTCGTAGTTACACAAATAGTACGATAGGACCCGTCTATGAAATTCAAACCACTCGACGCGATACAAATCCAATGAATATGAAGATAATGAATTATGGCAAAAGTGTCCTCTACAAACCGCTTGTATATGTAAGGGAGGCTGAACAAATACAAATATTTACCATAATTATAAACGTTTGCTCTGAGTGGGAGTCGAACCCACGGCGTTTCTCAAACAAGATATTATCCCTACCATTTGATTCATCAGGATTTTGATATGATGAGATTATGTAACT